>JABEEQ010000267.1:0-60021 GCA_014824365.1 Fusarium sp. NRRL 66894 | reverse complement strand
GAGTCTCAACTTTATAGTGATTCCCCATAACGCTATAGGGCTAATGGCACACACTTAAGCAGGCCAATTATGCTGACGTCTATGCACAAGAACTTCGATCGAATGAATAAGGTTTTGTCAATGCTGAAGTTGAGCAGTCGGATAGCAGTTATATTCTCGATTACCCTTGAGATGTTTTGCTGAGATATTAATAAAGTTTATATAAACTGAATAAACTCGCTCGTCAGGAGGTCTCTCGAGTTTATTGAAAAATCTTCAAGATGAAAGTGTATTATAAATATCACGATATATTCGCTTTCCTTCTATCTTTCTCTTTCATTATTATTTTTACTATTGCAAGTCCAAGAAGGAATCATATATGTAACCTAAGGCACCCAAGAATACCTCATTTAAAGGTCAGTCAACTCTCCCTACCTCACCATCATATCTTTTGCATATCACAGCCCCCTTCCTGTTTGACCCCCCTACAAGATACTGATATTCTCCAGTCAACACCAAGTTCTACCCAAACTCTACACGAAAGTATGTGTGAGGTTGACACCAGACTCGATGATGGGGGTCAGAGGTCGGTAGCAGGGGATAGTGTGGACGCTCAAGATTGGAGGATTTGGGTCAGTGGCGAGTCAGCCCCAGATGTCAAGCTCGACATGAACGACCAATACGGGCTCGCCTCTGGTCTAGGTAGCTATTTTGACACGTATGGCCAGTTCGAGGATTTCCCCTGTGATTCTACAGTCAACGCCCAAGCGCCTTTCCAACACGTCGCATCTTCCTACTTACCACCGATATATGACCATGTCAGTCCCTCACAGCTCAGCACAGAACCAGAGGTTCCAAAGCATGAAACAGACCCAGATCAGCCGTCTAACGACGACCCACAAGTCAAATTAGAAGCCACAAATGACATCGACCACCTCAAAATTCTCTACGACGAAGTCCGTATCTTGAAGATGAAGAACGCTCGTCTTGGGAGAGAACTGAAAATGGGGCTCAAGAGCCAGCGTGCCATATCCTCGCGGTCCCTGAGTGTTGTCCAGGACCAACTGAGCCAGGCTTACAAGTTCTTCGAATTCTGGGGTGGTCAGACTAAGACAAACACGAAACAGCTTCAAGATCTCGAGAGCCGTTGTCTTGGCCGCCACATCTGTTTGCAGGACTTGGTCGGGGACATCGGACATGCTGTGATGACAGATTTCGAAGACCGGAAATAATCCCAGGAAAATTTCATGGGCTCTTTGGGAGATAAGGGTTTTATCTCCATCATCTAGGTTTCCAAGTCACGTCGCAGAAAGCAAGACACGCCAGGAAAGGCACGACTTAAGGCAGGAATATGCTCAGAAGAGAGAAACACTAGCTCAGAGAGCGAGGCTAAACTTTGAGCCACGTCGCTCGACTGTATAACAGATACTCAGGTGTGGGGTAAGAAAACCTGAAAGGGATGGATTGGATGCGTAGGGTTTAGCTAGAGTTATCATGATTTGTATCAAGCGAATACCCTGCAAAGTTTTTAATTCAACTTTTATTTGGAAGAGAACTTCTGATAAATTTCAGAGCCTGAAGAATAACCAGGACGTGATTTGTTATTGTTTTGTCTGCCTGAACTCAACATCAGTGTTGGAAGTCTATTTTGAAGGTGAGTGGCGTTTATGGGTAGCTAAGCGAAAACGTGAGGCCTTCCCTTTCCTGGCATAATTCGCTGGAATTCACCACGACAAGGTCTGGTGAAGGTTAATATAACTGTCCATGATGCTTCATTGACAAAAAAAAAAAAGTCTAGTTGATTCCTCGTTTCTTGATAGATCGTCACATTACCTAATCAACAAGGATATTGCTTACGCCCCTCCCAAATTAGTTTAGGCAGATGCACAGCAAAGATGAAACCTGCTTGACGTAGCAATTTCCCAAGAAACAGATTGAGGTCATCATTATCGCCATGTCTGGGCAACAGAAGTATACGAACGGGGGCTCGTCTCCAGTTGAAGTAACGCCGGCGTCGGGTGATAATCCCGTTCAGATTATTTTGACACCGCCAACGCCAATCGTCGCCACTGGAAATTTTGACCGACGTGGGGAAGACACGTTCAAGGAGGTTCTCCCTGCAGTGTCTGAGGAGAAGGAAGTTGTTCAGAAAACGGATGGATCTGATGAGAAAGAGGTTGTCGTTTTGAACGAGGGACATGATGAGAAGGAGGCCTATATACCGGCCACTGAGAAAGAGGTTTATGACTCTGGGCTTGAGAAGGAGGTGCACGACTTGAGGCTTCATGATGGGCATGACGAGAAGCAAATCTATGATCCAACCGAACGTATTGCTCAAGCGCAGTGTATTGACTCACTAGAGAAAGAAGTCCTCCCCCCAACAAACCATGAGGGTCACAACGGGTTCCACCATCCAAACTACTCAACCCAGGACAAAGAGAACGAAGCGTCTATGGCGGTCCAGAAATACAGCAGCAACATAAATGAGAGAAGGGAGAGCATATCGACTGCATCTACTGAGACATCAGAGACGAAAGACAGCGCTGCTCGGGGTTACTACCAACGCCATGTCAACAAGTGGAACCAAGCAGTCGATAAGAAGAAGAAAGCCTGGACGACATTCACCAACAATTCAAGTACGGCTATGACGGAGAAGGCCAGTCAAATCGACAAGGGACTCAAGGATCGTTGCACGGCATTCGAGAACGGCACTACAGCCAAATTGAACCAGCTTGATAGAAGTATCAGCGACAGTGTTGATCGAGCCGGAAAGAATGTCAATACCAAGGTTGCGAATTGGAAGACGGGTATGGAGAACATGAAGAGTCAGAGCATGAGTAGTGTTAAGACATTGGGATCTAGATGTCAGATTGGTGCAAAGGAGGGGAAGAAGGAGAAGGAAAAGCAGTGATGAAGGTGCCTTTAGATCGCTTTGTAGTTCAGTGTCGATCTCAGTCCAGTATCAGCCTTTGTTTCTTGTTTAGTTTGCTCATATACGATAGCACACTCATTGGTCTCAGCATTGTAACATATCCATTCATTATCGCACCCTAATACCACTCAAGCCCGTTATATGCTCCATCCAATTTCCCTTCCTTATCAAGCTTGATTACTGCCTCTTTGGTCCTCCTTGTCATGAGCTTAGGGTACTCAGGCGATGTAACCGGAGGCGTTGGCTGGGTTGTATCCTGACGGAGCCAAGCCACACCCCGGGCTCCATCAACGGGTTTGACGGCATCCCGCAGGGTAGCTATGTCGGATTCTTCAAACGCCCCTCCTAGCACAACGGCGCGGGGAGCATTATTGTAATTCCCGGAGCCGATGGCGCTACTGTGAGGATGAGTTGGCGGACTTTTACCGGCAAGAAGAGCTGGTATGATGACTTGTCCCGAGTCTCCGGGTAAGATGAATTGAACAACTGACGATGTCAGTATGGGAGGTTTTCTGAGGCAATGTTTTACCTTCAATCTCTGGCCTGAGAGCTTCAATCACTCTTTCACCGACGAACTCAGTTTTTCCGCAGAGGATGATTGGGATAGGGTTCGCTTCCGACATTCTGGTTACTATCGAGATGGAGTTTCAAGGGTAAGCAGAAATAGAAGTGACCCTGCCTGGGTGACCGCTAGAGTTGTATTTAAACCAGGTTCAGGCCAAGCTTCAGACCCCAACCTAAATGCTGACGCGACGTGATCAAGAGGGGTAAGACCTAAGCATAGAGCGATATTTCTATCATCTTGTTATTGTCTCACTGAAGCTATTCACGAAAATTCATGTGCCTGCGTTGTTAATACCTCGGGAGATGTCCCAGATGGGGCTGTAGCTCTCGGATCGTGGAGATGCTGACGGACCACGAATTGAGAAAAATGTGACCTCCACTGTAATTACCGCCCAAAGCGCTGGGTACTGCAGATCACCGATAACTAAAATCACAATTACGGGCCTCAATAAAATATTATACTGGTCTCAAATGACGTGAATGGCGATCAACCCATCGATCATTTCAATCGTCACAATCATCAACTGCAAGGGTGAAAAAAAGAAAAGATCAGCTGGAATAAGGCTGGGTAGCAAGGGATAAACGTGCATGTGGTGATCACTCTCCTTACTGCATGTCAGACGCAAGGGCCCTGTGATATTAAGCCAAGCGATAATCACGCCTGTCAAGAGGGAAAAACATCTTCATCGGAGGGATTATTCCCTAGCGATATTTAACGCTTTGACTGGCGTGGCGTGTCTTGTTATGGTTAATGACAACGGTATAGACTGCCCGTTGACGTTGACGCTTAACGGCTACTGGTGAATATTCTACTGCCAAATTGGTAATCTGTTCGTCTGGCGCTTTACCTCGTAGGAAATGACATATCGTGTCTCATTCCCAAATCGACGTGTTCTCCCGATTGTGGTTACACCCTGCAGCCCTGCAGACAGCCAAGTCACTGAGAAGTGATAGCTTCGGCATTGTCTTCAGCTTTCTTTTTTGAACAGAACCGGAAGACTTCAAATTCAGGTACGAATACAGGCGTACGTCATCTGTCTGCTAGTGACGCCTCGTCCGTGATGGCGTCGTGACGGGATATATTCCGCTAAGTTAGCTGGACTGCGGCACAGTGAAGCTACCAGCCGCTCATAAGAGTACCCGGTTCAAGATCACCAGTTAAACTCATCGATACGATTATGCATCGTGATCCTTTCCATGTCAACGGGGCTGCCCAATGTAACCATGTCGGTAGAGACTAGAGTTCATGTCAGGAACACACTAGCCCAGCTCGCTAAATTAGCTCTCGTTAACTTCCGTCCCCAAATCACGCTCAGATCACGATCTTGAAAAGCTTCCCCTTTCATCGCGATCGGGACCTGAGCGTTGGGAACCAAATCGCCATTGGACAGTAAAGATTGATCGACCAATTCCTCAGAAGCTAAGATTGGCGTTATTTGGAAAATGACGGCTCGGATTATACGGACAGGGGAGTTAGGTAGGGATGCGATACGAAACGGAACGAAACGAAACAAAAAGCAATCGACACCCTTTGTCCGGGCGTATACTAGCCACTCAATGGAATAGGTCCTTGTCTCATTCTTGCTTTTCCATCTGAGTCGTGGCTTATTACGCATTCGCGCTACCGGCAGTACTGTATCATAGGTATTAGAACTTGGTCCCTTGGAAAATGCAGACCCAACATCTTAACCTCGTTGACGACGAGATGGATTCTCAACCTCCACCTATTCCGCTACGAGCGCAAACACCAAGACGACAAGTCGCGATGAAGCAGAGGTTTGTCAGACCTGAAATGGTTCAATTGAAGAGGAAGGCTGACGGTTCAGCTTTGAAACGCAGGATTTAGGCGACGGAATGGCCAATTTCGACCCAGAGCTTCTACAGGCACCGTCATCGAGAACATCGAGTCGAGCCATGTCGTACCGAACGCAAGAATCGCAAATATGGTCACATAAAGACAGAGACGCATCGTCAATCTCGTCTGTATACGTTCCAACACATCTTCCTGCGCTGCAAGCAAAAGGCGCTGGTCTGGATCGTGATGGATTGGAGCCATTGACCGAGGAGGAATATGACCCCGCGTCGTTCGACCTCGTCGTTCCGGCGCATGCGATGGGAAAGCAGTATACCCTCGAGACACAATCTGAGCTGCTTTTCTCAGTGAAACATCTGTCTGTGATCTTCGACGATCCTGTACTTCTGCAGCGCTTTACGAACTTCTTGTCTGCGTCGCGGCCGAGTTCCGTTCCCCTCCTGACGTACTACCTCGACACGCTCAAGGCGATGAAGGCGATCAATTACGCCAATTCACTGACAGGATCGCTGAAGACAATTGATGGCCACGACTTCACGGTGGATCCTGTTACTGCGACTGTTAACGAGGCGTTGGCGAAGCGGGCTACTGAGGCTTTCCAAGCCATGGTGAACCATGACCTACCTGCGTACATCACGCACACGTACATCCAGACAGTCAGCATTACAATCAAGAGAAGGATAACGGACACTTTGGCGCCTCAATTGCGCGATCTGTCGGAAGGTCTGGCAGAGGTGTTCTGTTTGACCGATCCTTCGAGGTCAGACAATCCGATTGTATTTGCAAGTGAAGGCAAGTTCCCCGCCAGTATCATCTTATTGCGAACACTAACGTGATCGCAGAGTTCCACCGAACAACGCAGTACGGAATAGATTATGTTCTCGGCCGCAATTGTCGCTTCCTCCAAGGCCCCAAGACGAACCCATTCAGCGTCAAGAGAATCCGCGACAAGCTCGCAGCAGGCCAAGATCACTGCGAAACATTCCTCAACTACCGTCGCGACGGCTCCCCGTTCATGAACCTACTTATGGTCTCTCCACTATATGACTCCCGAGGTATTGTGCGATACCATCTCGGTGCTCAAGTCGACGTCTCCGGTCTCGTCAAGGAATGCGCTGGCTTGGACTCATTAGAGACACTCATGGCGGATGAGAACCCCGAGAATGAACGCTATCCTGGCGAATCGGAACAAAGAAAGAAGTATGAGGAGAAGGATGAGTTCCAAGAGCTGGCTGAGATGTTTGATCTCGCAGAACTCAAGACTGTTCGCGAAGCAGGTGGTGCTTTCCACCGTACACACCAGCAAGATGTTCGACAAACGGATACAGTTCCTGCGAATTGGAACAAGCCGCGCTTGGTATTCCGTGATGATGCCACTATCAATCGACGCCCATCTGACCCCGTTCTCCACGACACAGCCATGGCCAGCTTCGGGGGTCGTCTCAGCGGTATCTACAAACACTACCTCCTCGTCCGACCCTACCCCAGTCTCCGCATCCTCTTCGCATCACCATCCCTCCGCGTGCCCGGCATGCTCCAAAGTTCATTCCTCTCTCGTATCGGCGGTTCCGACCGTGTCCGCGAAACCCTCACTCAAGCCTTTGCAGGCGGCAATGGTCTCACCGCTAAGATCAGATGGCTCTCCAAAGCAGAGGTACAGACCAAGAACCGTAACTCTCGCGTCATGGATCATTCTGCCAGCGGTGACGGGGGTCAAGCTCCTCCTGCAAACCCTGGTCGTAATCGCTGGATTCACTGCACGCCTTTGCTGGGTTCAAATGGAGCTGTTGGTGTTTGGATGGTTGTTCTTATTGATGATGAGTCGGATCAGGCTTTTATTCGGGGTTTGAGGAGGGAGGCTCCGCCTGTGCAGCCGCAGCCTGTACAGCAGACGCCACAGACGGCGCAAGGGTTGTATGCTGATGATGATAAGATGAGTTTGAGCAGTTTTGCAGCTGCGCATAGGAATCAGTGATGGGAGTGAAGGACCTGGGCTTGTGAGAGTAGACTTATGAGTATACGAGAATAGGCCAGTCGATTTAAGGCCATATAATCATATTAATGATACCTTCTTTTTTCTTTCTTTTGTAAAACGCTCTCATCTTGGTGGGGCCGTGAATGGACCGTCTCATTAATGCTCATCAAGGTCATGACCCACTACATACCACCTTTTTCTTGTTCCAGTGGCTTTCTATCCGAGACTACGTCAGAGACCTTTATGACATTCCAAAACAGCTTTAGTGAATCCTTTGACAGCTTTGGCAGTTTATGCGGCCCGGCCCGGGTGGGGACCTGGTTGACGTTATTCCAGAAGCTGGAATGCCGCGTTGATGTCAGACTGTTATGACTGTTGATGAGTTATGAAGGGCGCCGGCGACACGGCCATCTTACAATTGATTCCAAAGTCAGCTTTCTTACAAATTGACAATACCTACATGCCGAGACTTGTCCGAACTGACATGATATTTGATGACTTTGTTCAGTAATCAGCGTCCTTCACCCAATTCCGTGACCTCCGGGGACCTCCAATTCATGTCTTTACTATTACTCTGCATAACCATGAAATCGACTTCAAAATGTCGATCAATCATCACCCCGCCAAGTCAAACAGTGTTCCATCAACTTGACACGTGAGATTGCGACATATACCCCGCGGATGGTGATGGAGCCGTATGCCCAAACTGGAAAGGAGCGCTGATGATATAACCTTAGTGTAACATGCGCATTCAGCGAGTATAAAAGCCATTATGCAGATGCCACATTGTCTTTGGCTTGTTGATCCAATTCTTCAAACAAACAGACCTTTATAGAGCTTTTGATCTACTTGTCAAACATGTCTTCTTCAATCATCCCAGAGTATGAGGCGGCGAATGAAAAGTATGCCGCTGCATTCACCAAGGGAGATCTCGCCCTCCCACCCTCTCGGTATGCCCTTTGAACTATCGAGTACTGAGATAATCTAATTGGCTGTAGCCATGTTGCTGTCGTTGCCTGCATGGATGCTCGTCTCGACCCAGCTCAGGTTCTCGGGATCGAGCTTGGCTCCGCTCACATAATCCGCAATGCTGGCGGTCGAGCTGCAGACGCTCTCCGCTCTGTCATCATCTCGCAGCAGCTCCTTGGCACCCGTGAGATCGTCATTGTCCACCATGTTTGTCTCTCCTTCCCAATCGAAATGCGCAGGCTGACATACTTTAGACCGACTGCGGCATGCTCACCTTCTCCGACCTGGATCTCAAGACAAAGGTTCGCAAGGACCTTGGTGAAGACGTTGATCACATTGCTTTCCTCCCTTTCGGAGATCTTGAGCAGAGTGTTCGAGATGATATCGCTTTCTTGAAGAAGAGCCCTCTTGTTCTGGATGTTCCTATCACTGGCTACATCTATGACGTCAAGTCCGGCAAGATCAACAAGGTTGATGCTTAGATTCAGCTAGTCAAGTGCGATCGTTGGGAGTTGAGGTGTTAGTGGGGTGAGCTGTTTGGAGATGATACCGGGTTGGGGCGTTGTGCAGCTGTGTTCAAGATGATACCAGAGAGTTCAGATAGTAATTTATTATGATTGTCTTGATAAACAGATTTAATGACCGTGAATAGGGCCAAAAGATCCAAGTCCAGAAAGGTAAGTTCAGCCCAGTAGGCTGCTAGTCAAAGTTTAACAAAGGGAATGTGACAAATGAGACAGTAGGTATATGATTCATGATCAATCCATTACTGGTCGACGTGAAGATCTTCAATGATCTTGTCAGCAGCTGCAAGAGCGAAACAAGCAGCAGTGAGAGTAGGGTTGCAAGCATTCTGGGTAGGAATGACACCGCAACCTCCAAGAACAAGATCATTGACACCCCAAGCCTTGCCGTTCTTGTTGACAACGCTGTCAGCTGGAGTGCTTCCCGCGCGGTATGTGCCGCAGATATGAAGGGCGGATCCAGGAGCGAGATACTTGGGCTCTGCACCAGGAAGAAAGCCGCCAAGCTTTCTAGCCACCTCGATCATACTGAGAAAAAGAGTTTGAGATTAGTGTTGAGCTATTTATAAATGCAGTGGAGGGGCTTACTCTGTGATCATTCGCTTGCAGCGCTCCTCAGCCTCCTCATCCAAAACAAAGTTGAAGGTTGGCTGTTTCAGAAGGTCAGCCCAAACACTATACGTATGGCGCGACTTGGTTCCACTCACCTGAGGCATCCCGAACTGGTCCTTCGTCTTGTTAGAAAATGTGACGCAGTTCTCATGATCGGGTTTCATATAGCCAAACCAGCGAAGATCAACTACGAGACGTTGATCGATGTTGGATGGTACCTCTCCGTAGCCAAAGGCATCACGGTGAATTTGAGTGTGCCAAGGGTATTTCTCGGACAGTGGAAAGTAAACCTGAGGGTCAGGATCGTTGAAGGGGAAAGGAAGTGGATCATTTTCGTGATCTTCTCTATGAGTTTTGACGACACCTTCACCCTCGACGCTGTTGACGAGGGTTCTGTCGAGGACAACCTGACAGAACGCCATTGGCTGCTCAGTCAGGTAGTGGCCCTGAAGAGTGTTTATTAGCTCACATCAACGGCTATTGGACAAGGGATCTTACCAAAGCTGGAAGCTTCGACTTCAATCCAGACTTGTGAAGAATACCTGGGGTAAGAACAGCTCCAGCGCAAACAACATACTTCTTGGCATGAATATAGTACGGCTGGTTTGTTTCAAGGTCATTGATCAAAGCCCAAGCAATTTGACCATCAGGATCCAGTTCCAGCTTGTCGCACTGAGTGTTGGGTCTCATATCGAAGAGTTGTTCCTCGCCCTTGTAAAAGTACTCAGGCTTAGAGAGCTCTCCAAGGATGGTAGCTGTGCAAGACCACTCGACGTACTCCTTATTATCGTGCTTTCGCTTGCAAGCGAGGGGCATGCTCTTCATCTCGCGATCAGGGTACGCCTCGGTAAGGACACGCTTCACGAGCTTCTGGCGGACAGAGTCGTCAAAAGCATCATCGGTCTTCTTAAAAAGCTTCTCAGCCCGGCCGTAGAGCGTATTCCACTCACCATCGCTGAAAAGGTCAGAGCGCTCGATCCCCTTGTGTTGTCGAGGGGTGCAGCATGTCCAGTGAGACCCCATGCCACCGACAACACGAGTTGCGGCTGCGGCAGGAAGGTTGCCATAGGACTTCTGCTCCGGGTTCTGGCCGTTGAGTACGTAGGCTGAGTCGGTAGGTCTACGTGTGTTAACACAATCATTATTGTAAGGGTTAAGCAGCCTACCGAGGAGCCCATGACGCTGGTTCCATGACAGGTCGTGCTGAGTTGGTTGGCACAGACAGCAGGTGCAGTTCTCCCTACACATGCTATGAGTTGGAGCCTTTCCAGAAGGTTGACTTAACATACCTTAACAGTGCTAAAAGCGGTGTTAAACTCTAAAAGTTAAAGGGTGTTGGCTTGGATGGACTTACTTGGTGAACAAGCTGATATCCTTCTGGACTGCAACGCTGTTCTTCTTATGATCACCGATGCGCCGAGTTTCTCTGATTCGCTGTGAGCAGCTGTGTTTGACTTCATGTAGAAATATCTCACTGCTGGCCGATATCGATCATGGTAACCTTGATGCCCTTCTTGACGAGGGTATGAGCGAAGGTGGCACCGATTGGGCCAGAGCCAACAATGAGAACATCAGTCTCTTCCCAACGAACGGTGTCGCTAGCAGTGCTAGGACTGGGGGTGGGCTTGTGGACCATGGTTGCAAAAGAGTGACTGTAAGGAGCGACAGGATAAGTAGGAAGGCTTTAGTTGGTATTTTGGATAGTCTAAGGGGCTGATGATAGTCCTGGGTAAGACTGGGAACCGCCTTCTTATAGATTTCGGCTGTCAGAAACCGTTGGACGTTTTCCTTCGTGAAGCTCTTCAACGACACATGAAACGTCAAGGTCTTTGTCAAGCTGAAAATGTGATTGAGGGGTGAGGGTCGTCACATGCCTGAAGACCCCGCGGGACTGGCACTTGAGCTTAGATCTCACAAGGAAAAGCGAGACTGTTGAGAGACCCTGGATCCCTCTTCTATTTGAAAGCTTCCTATCGTCCTGGTAACTGGAGCCACATATATAAATGTCTCCGGGAAACAAATCCTAGTGCAGTGCCAAGGCTATTGGCGGCTAGCTGAAAGGTGAAACATCACGCAAAGAATAGCTGGTGGAGATTACGGACCGAGCCAGAACATTCCGCATCGTATTTTACCCATGATCCCAGTGCAGTCTGACCTGGAAATCGGCATGACCCATTGACTCAGGATGCAACTGGTGTCTCAAGTATTACACATGGCTGGTCTTCATCAGCTTCAGCTATGTCGCAAAGGCTTTCGGGGAATTAGACAGCTTGGACAGACTTGACATTAGGAGTGTATTTGAGACGTTCGGAATGATGTTGGGACGACCAAGCGGCAGGGTAAGGGCAAGAAGCAAGTCAGAAACTCTACTATTACAAAGAAAATACTGGAATAATAACTTTTGATAGCATTGACTAGTTAAAGCAAGATTTCTGGTCACCAAATTACCATGACACCTAAACAGGACCATTATGCCATGACCTGAATATCCTTGAAAGGAGCGTCCAGACATTCCTCCAAAGATAACTCGTAATAAAAAACCATCATCAGAATTGTTCCCGATTCTGGTAGATAGGATTAGTGGTGAAACCCAAGTTCAGACTCTGCCAATTCCACAGCATGGCAAGGTCACCCAACTCAGCGTCAGAGATTGTCTGCCATCCCATCTCGAACTGGGGCTGTCCAGCAGTAAAGCCCTGAATATTTCTGGTGATATCATCAGGCCATGACTGACCATTCAGTGCAGTTGGAGGCATATGCTGCTGCGTGTAGGTATAGTTCTGGAACTGAGGTTCCTGGACATCTTGGGGATATGACATGAAAGGCTGCTGACCAGCCTGCATCCTGCCAGGGACCACTGCAGGCGGATTGTTGTATGGGTGATATTGAGCAGCTGGAAGAACATGCTGCGCGGGTTGAACCGACACCTGTACCGCAGCTGACGCAATATTGGCTGGCTGCGAGCTTGGAAGTGTAGCGGTTGCAGAAATGTGAACAGCGCCATTGTTTCCAGGTGGTGTATCGAATCGACGCTTCTTATGAGCATCAACAGCCTTCATCCCGGCGGTCGACGGCAGTTTCTTAATCAGCCGTCGTAACACGTCATAGGGAGCTTTGGCTGTATTCGTAGCAGCGCGCAGTTTCTTCAGAGTCGAGAATGCTCTAGCGATAGAGCCGATAACTTCCTCGCGGCGTGGCACAAGCCCATCTTCAGCGTGTATGATGACTGAGCAGAGGAGCGCTGCTGTGTCGAAGATACAGAATGGCACAAAGTGGAAGGTCGTATCCCTAGTCCATACGTACTCGAAGAACCGATGGACAGCCTCCATGAGACGAAGGGCGTAGTCAATGCCTGTCTCTCGAAACTCGAGATCAATAGCAGGTGCTGTTGACTTCTTCATCGACTTGGCCATGTATCCTCTGAAAGGGCCAAGAGCAATAGAGAGGGTACAAGTATGCATGTAGTGACGATGCAAAGCAATCCACGGCAGATCCTCGTTAGTGGGTGTATTGGGATGATCCAAAGCATACTCGGGCGGAAAGGTCTTCATGAAGCCTTCTAAAATGGCCTGGTAGTCTCGGATCTCATCAGGCTCAGTAAGAATCTTTGGTGGACCAAAGCGTTTAAATATGAGGCTGACGAGTTCGGACTGGAGCTTGAGGTGCAGCATGGGAGAAGCTGGGTAATCTTCAAGCGTGAGACTTGGAAGACCGACGTCACATTCCGCGCGGTCTATAAGCATTGGTCGAGCCAACAGTGATGAGACGAGCCTGCGTCGAGTTAGTCTGCGTGGGATCCATCTTACAGCCAGCACTTACCAGTCCCAGGAGTCGACGATGCACCATAGTCGTCTCTTCATCTCCAGCTCGAATCCAGGCAGTTGGTCTTCGGGTTTCTTATGAAGATCTAGACAATAATCAGCACCATGCTACCCACTCTAATGTCAATTTGCTTACTGATCATTTGGGCTTCGCGAACAACAGCACCGAGGACTTGCCAGCACTCTGCAAACCGTGCCTCGGCCTTGAACCAGTAGCATGAATGCAACAGGTACTGAACTGTGTAAACATGTCCATAACCAACGGGAATGGCGCTGTGAAGCTCTCGAGCAGCATCGTGATACTTTTGCGTCAGCTCCTTTACAGATTCACCAACATCACTTTCGATCTTGGTTCGGAGCTGGCCATCGACATGCTGCACAGAACAAGCGCAGACCATGAGTAGCAAGCACGTCCATTGGACACCGCAAGGTCGACCTTTGGTGTAGTCATCCCACCAGCGGGCATACTCTTTGCTAAAGTAGGGTGGGTAGACGATGTAGTAGTAAAAGTTGACAACGTCGAGAAAGCTCTGGACCAGGGAATCTGCTAACCGTAAGATGATGATCACGCGACAGCATTGGTGGTCTTACCAACTACGTGTCTCGGCGGTAAGACGTCCAAAGCACGCTTCAATTGAGCGCTGTTCTTTGGGTCGAGCCTGTACTGCTCAGAAGGCTTTGTACTCCCTGACTGAACGAGGTCAGCAAACACGCGACAGCGAAGAGGGGAAAACTCACGTCTTGATCAAGTTTAGTCAACAAGTGAAGACGACTATAGCCAATAGCCTCCAAAACATCACCAACATCCGAGTCGCTCTCGTCGTCCTGTCCCGCCTGATCTCTCTTTCTCTTCACCTCAACAGAAGCCGACCAAGCATCTTCGCCGGAGCCAGCCTTGAAATCGTCCCTGAAACGACATTGGTCAGCGACTTTTCGCTTCTGACAGCTGTTACAGGGCCATTGACGGTTACATTTCTGCTTCCGTCGATGACATTCTGTACAGGCGGAGCGTAGGAGGGCTTCTGGTTGGGCAATAGCCTCTAGAGAGGATTTCCGAGAATCATCGGGCATGGTGATGTAGGGATGAGTTGGACGTGCACAACAAAGGGCGGGGCATCAGATCTTGGGTTTATCTGGGTTTATGTTTAGTGATCTACGATCGACGGCTAGTCCTGATATAGAAGGGATCCGCATTGTGTAAGGGTCGAAAAGGAGACTTCGGAGGCGGAATAACGAAAACAGGTGCAATAATGTTTTTCCTCAAGGTGAGGCTTGCATGTCTCAGTTGTTTGGTTGTACGTTGACGAGAATTCAAGGATGGGCCTCTGTTTTTTTATGCAGGGGCTGAGTCAGTGTGCAGAGAAGCACTAGAAAAGAGGGGCAGTTGCCTTTGAGCAGTGAGCAAAACAAGACTGGGCGTCACACAAGTGATTCCACAAAGTGATACCGTAGAATTAAATGGTCATTCTCATTCAATCCATTCTCGTGTCCTGGAATCCTCGCCGATGTAGCTTATTGATGCTTGATTTGAAGCCCGCGATGATGTCACACAAATTTAAGACATCATGGCTGCCTAGCCCAGACGTCTTTTGATGGAAATCCAACCCTATCTAGCTAGTCTAGTTCATCCTTAACAACCAGAAGCCAGCATCTTCACTGTTCTCCAAATACGGCGGAGGATCGGGATAAGTATTTACAAAGGGGGCATGTATGGTATGCAGATTCCCATCGGAAGCACACCAGACCTGCTTACAAGATCTTCGAACCTCCTCCGAATCGGAGTCTACAGGTCGAATATCTTTAGTGATAGTGTCGAAAATGCTTTCTGGTAGCGCGAAAGCACACTCCTGGAACTTCGGTCTGTTCTTGACAAATTGTAGCAGTTTGTTGATAATTACATCGTGCGCCTCGGGGTTGGAGATACCACGCTGACCGTACTCCTTCTCAAACGATACGCATAGTCTCCGAAGGTTGGGGAAGTTTGTGCGTGACAGTGTATCCAGAACGACACTCAACTGATCCACCTTTAGCTGGAAAGGATGAAGTAGCCTGCGTATGGCGTTCGTGTGAACGTCGTGGTGTCCAGCACAAGCTTCATTCTCTCTCTCAAGAGGCCACCTGATCTCGAGAGAAGTGATCGCAGCGAGCCTCTGAGGGAGCAACAGCTGCATGACGTGCGATATCATCGCCTCGCCAGACATGGCAATTGTGTTGCTCGAGTACAACAGGTCAATCATTTCAGCGTAACTTGCAACCTCAGTTAGCTTTCTCTTCCAGATGTACCATATTGCTTATCACTGACTTCTGACGACATGAGAGGAGCCAGCTCATCACGCCAATCTTCTGGGGTTCAACATCGCCATGCTTGCAATCATCTTTCCAAAACTTCTGCTGTTCCCCGGCATTTTCTGGTTGCCTGGGCATCTCTCCCGATGGCAGACGGAGCCAAACCACTGCCAGGACTCGACCTTCTCGTCATCAGACGTATGCCCTTCTCGAAAGGATAAACTCATATGAAGACGGCGATCACCAAAGGCCAGTCGCAGAATGTCTCGTCGAATGTTGGGAGGAAGCTTAAACCATGGTGACTTTTGGAAAAGCGCAACAGGTCGCTGAATCACCTCACTGGGGTCTTCATCCCGGAAGCCTGACGGCGTGAGGGCCCGGGGTCGTAGACTAGGCAACAGCGGCATCTCGTTCTGGTTCAGATGGTCTCTCCAGTGAGGCAGAGAATCGTCCGCTTCATCTGGCCACCAATAGCATGGCGAAGTTGGTGACCATGTAGGTGAACCTGGCACTGCCGAAGCTGGCGAGGATGGAGTGTCTATGTGGTAAAAGTCCGACCACTGATGGGGTGAAAGAAACTGTTCTTCTCCTTCTTCTATTTGTCTCAGTGTTTCTGCTCTAGCCTCATCTCGTCAGGTGAAGGACAAGAATTGCACAGCGACGAACCTGCTTCCAGCGACTCCGACTGCTCTGGTCCTGGGCCCTGATCTGGCTCTGAAGAGGTCTGCATTGTTGCTCCTCAGTGAAATGTGATGATGGAAGAGGAAAAAGAAAAATGGTCTTGACTGTTGCCTGCCGGGTTTCATATGTTGATCAGAGAGCTTATGGTGCACGTGCATTGTGCTACCAAGTTACGTAATCCAACATTCATATCCAAGGCCCGTAGGGTAGATTGAGAGTTTCATGAAATTTTGACATATTTAGATAATATCACCAGACGTATATATAGCTAAAGAGGAGCTGTCAAAAATGTATTGTAAATTTGCACCGAATATCAAACGATCATTGCTTGACGAAGTAGCATAAACTGTAAACATATTCGACGTGATTTCATACATCAAAGCTTCGGCTCAGGTTCTCTGGGAAGTGTGAGCCAAAATGCTGTGGACTTGAATACTGATCATAGTTACTCACTTGAACTCATTCTTCATCTCTCTGAGCTTCTCCATAACTCTAACTGGATCTGTCTCTCCAGTCGCCATTCGGATTTCCGGATCCTATTTGGTCAGCACTGAATTCTGAAGCTTGTTTATGTGAAGACTTACATCTAGTCTCATGAACACATTATGTCGCTAAACAATAAATATCAGTCAAGCTCTCTCAATCAACCCGATAAGAATTCTGCGCAACCTTTTCATGCCCGATCGTGTACTTTCCCACTGTTACGGAGTTTGCCTCGGAGAAGCTCAGAAGCTGCTGCAAGGATTCGCTCTGCGATACCGAGAACGCGAACTTGGCATTGCTTCGAGTATACTCGTGACCGGGCTATATATGTCAGTCTACTTCTTATGTAAAGCTGATCCTACATCGGCTGACTTACAAAGACAACTGTATCGTCTGGAAGCGATGCAAGATGCTTGTTCAGTGCCAAATGCATCTCCTCTGCAGTCCCCTCAAAGAATCTCCCGCATCCTGTCATATCTCTGTAAGCGAACGATATTTCTCCCAGACTTTGGCAACAAACCTCCAGTGAACAAGGTGTCGCCTGTGAAAACTGCCTTTTGGTCCCCATCTTGGAAGAAGAAACAGATACTGTCCTGGGTATGACAGGGAGTATATATACTTGTTATCGTGATGTTCCCAAGCTTGAATGTCTCGCCATGACTTGGAGTTTTCGTAACGCCTTCACAATCCTTGCCTCCGATAATGTCAAGTTTGGGGTCATTAAGTGCAGCCAGCTATGTCTTCCCGTTAGTCTGCACAGTCGAAAGAGACAGGATACATACGATCTCTTGGTTACCACCGGCGTGATCCCAATGGCTAGATGATATTAGTACGAAGTACTGTTAAACAGCGGTTACTATCAACGACTGACTGGTGAGTGTTTATTATAGCGACGAGATTGAGTTTGTTTGACTGGACAGCTGCAATGAGAACCGGAATAACCCTTGAGGCCTTGTCAGCCGGTTTTTAAGTAAATCTAGTCAAGCGCTTACTCTTCAGGATTCGCAGGGTCGATAATCAAAGCATCGCGACTCTCATCATCGACAACCAGATAAGCCCAGTTGTCATTGCTTCCCCACCCTGCCAGGAGTCAGCAACGAGAAGGAGGAGGTAATTATTGAACGGTCACATACACATAGGGATCGGTTGAATAAACATGGCGCAGAACTGCTTTGGGCTGATAAGAGATATGAGGCAATAAGGGTATTACCAAACAGTAGAATATAGCGGTCAAAGTCATTTATAGTGTCTATAGTTTGTGCCCCTCCTTCTGAGCTTGTGATGCAATTGCATCCATTCAGCCGAGGTAATTAGAACAAAAAAGGGAATTTTTACAGAAGAGTTTAGGGCGAGGCGACGCACTTCCGCCCCCGTCAGTGCCAAGATGAAATTGATTGAGCCAAACGTGATTGGTCTTCAGGCTTATCAGCAGCTACTGAACTCTATTTTCCAGCACAACCAACCGCTAATCTTCAGAGGCATGGCCCCTGAAACACTTATCTCCATCCGGTATAAGGGAAGCAGTTAGGTAATCAGTCACAGGGTCAAGCCTGGCATTTTGCGGGGTAAGACCACTGAATCTCAACTTCTACCGATCCTTATCTTGGACTTGAACTGACGGCATTGAGTAACAGTCATTTTGTGACAATGTTTATCATCATTTCTATCATTTCTACTGCTTACAAACTAATATTTTGAAGAGTATTCGGTCATTTTCCATCCCTTGTTCACCGAAAAATGCCTCCTCAACAACCCAGTCAAGGCCGAGTTGCCCGATCCAGGGGCGGTTGCGTAACATGCAGGTCGAAACATGTAGGCATCGGTCCCATCCCCATTCATTCAACCCATACTCATATGCTTCAGGCAAAATGCGACGAAACAAAACCAACTTGCAAGTCATGTGCTGCACGTGGTCAAAAATGCGGTGGATACCGTCTGGATGTTCGCTGGTCTACCAAGCATGAGAAGCGCACCCGACAGCCTCAATCGCGTCCTCGCCAGTCGCGCACAGAGGGCTCACCTTCAGCACAGTCTACGGAAGCTCAATCAGACACCCACTCTCAGACTTCATATAGATCTGAGAGTGCCTCAGTAGCTGGGATAAGCTCTATGGCTTCCGCAACGACAGTTGTATGCAGCGACTTTGACCCAGCTGCAAGCGCGTCTGTCTTTCATCTGAACGGCATTGTATCGCCCTTGTTCCCGATGTCTACAGAAAGTGACTTCCTCTCACATCAATTGGAACAAGAACAAGAGGATGCAAGTTATCTTATTGGTGTCACAGACAGCGAAAACCACGACGCTTACTCTTTATCGAACATGACTTCCTCCGTGTCACCGTTGCAGTGGGGAGACGATTTATTAGGGTCTGTTCAAAGTGACAAAGACCTAAACTCTTCTTCAGAGATTATATCACTTCCGACTGGCGACATGGCCTTCGATTTTAACATTCCCTTACCAACAGTCGATCCTGGCAGACTCACTTTCGAGATGACACCAAATGCAATCACATATACGCCATCTGTCCTCATCGAATACTGGTTTCGCCATGTCTGTTCTCTGTGGTCAAATTACGATTCCGACGTCAACCTCAACCGCACCATCGCAGCCGCCCTATGGTCCAACTGTGAGCTTGTTTATCTCAGCCTGCAGGCCATGTCCGCGGCGCACCTATCTGCCAAAGTGCCAATGATGCGACAAACATCGATTACCAACATGAAAGCGGCAGCCGAGATTATGAGAGCTGACTTACATACTGTCAAATCCCACCAGCTCTTTCACTCAGTGCCCACCAGTCTGCTGTTCTCACTCATGGGTATCGGGACAAGCATTTGCTGGCTCAATGCAACCCAGCTGGGATTGCCGTTCTTATGCGAAGCAAAAGCCATCCTTCATGCTGTCAATAAGAATAAGCACGCATTATCCGAAGATCAACGGCAACTTCTTTCCTTCTTCAACAAGAGCTGGCTGTATTGCGAGATGCTTTTATCCATGGTAACATCGAGCTGCAAAAGCCTACAGAAGATGGAAGAAATGGGTGACATCGAGGAAGCAGTTCCTGTGACTGCGCCTGTGACTGCGGATCCAATTGAGCAGGTTCCGCATCCATGGACTGGGGTCTCGAGTGACAGCTACAAACTGTTCATGCGCGCAATGAAGCTCTGTCACAAATTTCGGCGCAAGATCCGGAAACCACAAGACATGTTTGCATCAGCCAACATAAGCGCTGCCATGCAACTCATTGAAGAAGCTGCCGTAGTGGAGAAGCAGACTTGTAATCTCGATGTGGAATGTCGCGAGACAATTGGAGAGACAAATGACAAGAAGACGCCCAATCAACACTTGTTCAATGTTGCAGAGGCCTACCGCCAGTCAACCCTTTTGCAATTATACCAGACCTTTCCGGAACTTATCGTAAGACGACACGAGCTGGATGAATCGCAGGCGAACGATGCTCAAGCTTTATGGGATAACTGGATTACCCCCACCGCTCTGAATTTGGTGGGGATACTGAAGCTATTACCTACAGACTCGGGTAGCAAAATGACCCAGCCACTACTCTGCGTCTCAGCCAGCACTGGACTCAGGCGAAAACATCTTGAGGCTAAAGTCGACGTCCCCAGAGATATTCCTTCCAGCCAAGACACCAGCTTGGAGGACTGCGACATGATCAATTACCTTGACTTCGCCGGCCTTCACGATGAGCTGCCCGAGGAATCAGAACCAGAGCCAGATCCAGATGCAAATGCGGAAATCATGGCTGGAAGACAATTCCTTCACGATCGTTTGGAGACGTTGAAGACAGTACTTCCACCGAAACCAGTTGCCGTGGCCCAGGATTTGACTAAAGCTATCTGGCAAGCCTACGACACGGAACAATGCGCGAAGTATGCCACGCATTGGATAGATGTGATGGATAGCCAGAATTTGAAGTCGAACTGGGGATAATGTAATCCAACATGTATTTGTAACGATATGATTGTAGTTTACATTCGAAATAAAATAATCTTCCATCGCGTACAATACCCTTCATGCCCCGTTTCCACGAATTTACAGCTTGGGTGGCTTGCAGCACGAAGAGTCACTCATAGCCGCCAACTTGCTGACCTTATCAGTGGTGTCAAATCCAGCCTTCTTAGCAGACACTTCACTGGGAGTGATCGAGTAAGAAGGAGGCACGTCCATGACAGGGTTGCAAGTGAAGAAGTGACGGGGTCTGAGCAAAAGGGTAATCGGTTCAGCGGGCATGACTGGGAAATCTTCTGGGGCGGGGAAATGCGTGATGCCGAACGTGTGCCAAAGGACGATATCAGTATTGGCGACGCTCTTAGTACCATCTCCGACCCAGGCCCCAAGGCCTCTGGATGGCTCACCGGAGGTCTGAGCGACGTGGTTGCCAGCGGGCCAGAGCTCGTCATCCGCATCTAGAAATGGTCAGCTTCACGCACATAAACTTAAGGATGAAGAATGCCTTACACTTGGTCACATGAACAGCATGACGAGCAAAGAACGCTCTCTTCCACACAAGAGATCCTTCCTTTGGCATCAGGTTGGGTACATCGCGGCTGACAAGCTTATACGAGACAGGCTTTCCGCTCTCGGAATTCAGCTTTTTCTCATTGACAATGTCCCAGGAGCGAGACGTAGCACCATTGTAGTCGGTGATAGCCTGACCCGTCGTCTCAAGTCTAGTGCGCTTAGCATAGAAGGCGTTGCCATAGAGGTTGTCCGGGCTGCCAACTGGGGTTTCCGAAGGTACAGCATCAACCATGTGGACCGTGTTCTCATGTCCGTCGACACTTGGGTTGATGCGGAGGAGGAAGATATGCTGGTGGTTATGCGCGTTGACACCTGGTAACGGTCAGTCTCAAGACCGTAGCTGTTATTAGAAGACTTACCCTTCTTGACTTGAGTTCCATAGCCTTGCAAATCCTCGCCGGGGTTCATGACATAAGTGTTGAGTATACCAGTAAGCTTGATGTCGGGCTGGATGGTGCCGTCCTGATGGAACACCCACTACGTTGTGTCAGCAGCTGAGTCATCTCATATGAGTGCTCGACGTCCCTGGATGGCGTATTCATAGTTGGCAGCAGTAAAGACATGCTGGACGATAAGCTTTCGAGCACGCGTGACAATAGTTGAGTTGTCGCGGAAGTCGGTGTGTTTGAAGAGAATACCGTCATCCTCTTCGTGGATGCAGATGGCGTTTTCGATCTTGCGAATCTGACCAGTCTGGGTCGGCAGTTCGGCGTCCAGATAATGAATGGCACCTTTTGAGTTAGCTGCAGGGACCGTCATAGATGGATCGGAACAAGTAACGTACCCTTGCAATCACAGCCAAGAGAGAGACTGTTTGTCAGATAACCAGCGCCATACTCTCCGAGATCGAAGGCATGCTTGCGGTGATGCGGAGGCTCGGGATGACCGCTATACGCATGGGTTAGTGACGTAAAGTCAAGTGCCATGTAAAGTGACTTACTAGGGAACGACCATCTCAGAAAGCGACATGCGATAGAAGATCGGCCTGACATTACCCTTATCGTTGAACGTAATGTTGTTGAAGACAATACCCTCGCGGTAATTGAAGCCAATGTGGAACTTCCAGTTCTGCCACTCCAACTCCCTCCCGTTGACACTGAACGAAACGCCCTCAGGCTGTGAGATATAAATAGGCTTCAAATCCTTTCTATACCCGCCTTCTTTTTGGATATACAGATGATGATAGTCTACAGCCTTGTTTCTCTGAAGGGGTCGTCGAACGCGAGGAATGTCGATAGCGATGATCTCCTTCTTCCTGGGATCATAGATTGGATGGAAGTCAAGAGGGTATTGGTATTGGCAATTGTCGACCTCTGGGCGGAAGTACATCAGGCCTTGGAACAGGCGTGTACCGCTTCCGTAGCGAGGGTCGTGGCTGATGGTCCATGGGTCGGCGTAGACTTTGTGCATCTCGTCTGCAGCGATTCCGCTGATTCGGCATTGTTCGATGACCTGGGGATCTTTGCGACAGGTTTCTTCGACTTCGAGGAGTTCTTCGACGACGAGCTGCAAGGTAGTCATTAGTTAGCTTCTTCGTTCGCGTGGAATCTCTAGCAGGTGTCCTTACGATAGGTTGTTGTCCTTCAGCGCGCTCCCACTTTGTGATTCTTTGACTCTTCAAGTCTACCAGGCCATCATAGACATGGCCGTTGCCTTCTCGTGGATCAATGATGACAACCTCTGCGACACGTCGAGGACGAGCGCCGTTGGAGGGATTGGCAAGCCAAGCAACCATCTCAGCCTTACGCGGCTCTTGGAGAGTCACGACGTGGAAGTGGACTCCATCGCCATGCTCTTTGCGTACAACAGAAGTAGCGAGCCGGATCTCCTCACCACTAAGAGGATCGAAGGGATGGGGGATTGAACCTAACATTGTAACGTGGATTGTTGCCAGAGCTTATGTTTGAATTTGATGCGAGATGCTTCAGTTGAGAGCGTTTGGTTGCATCAAATAGTTGTTCAACAACACCGCGGATGCGATACAGAAACGTAATCGCAACTTGAGAAGTTCCAATCTTTGCCTATAATCAGCATGGGTCGATTCTTGGGATCAAGGAAGACCCTTAGCCGGTCTGCTTTTGGTTAATTATTGTACGAAATCGGGTGGTCGACACGTTCTACTACGATGGGAAAGCCGTCACTAAGTAAAGCTCCCCTCGGAGCTCTCCACCTCGACTCCATTCCGTTCAGTATCAGGTGGGGGAGCTTCCCCAGAAGATGGCTTACATTCGCATACTGCAACGCTCAACTATAGTACGTAACAAGCTAAAAAACCCCGCATGTCAGTTGACGCTTGAAAGATAGGCCTACAGCTACTCCAGGTTGATCCATCACTGTGAAGTTCACCCAGCTGCTCGCTTCCTTACACTTGCCCAATTCAGTAAGTGCTGCCTCGGCAGATGGGAAGCGTTAATTGGTTGGAGTAGCAAATCTTAGTGCAAACCCTAGGCTAGAGTTGCCAATCACGGTTAGTGACTAACTGGGGTGCAACGACAAGCGAGCAGGGAGACTCCGGCAAAGCAGCAAGTTGTAAGTCAATTTGACACTATCATTGTCTTATCATGTGTACGAGCAAGGCATAATATGATAGCAACAGAGTTCACGATGCAATGATTCTGGGTAGCAATGAGCTGAATTTATCTGACGTTGAGGCTGGCTACAGAATCTTTGAATGGCTAATCTAGAAATTTGCTTTGCCGGTAAATCCTTCGTTCTGCACCAATTCGATCCAATAATTATCAGGGTCAAGAAGAAATGCGACGTTCTTCATCTTTCCATCTGTGAGTCTCTTCTTCCACGCAACATTAAGCCCTTCCAACCGTGCGCAAGCTGCATCGATATCATCGACAGTAACACCTTTCGCAAAGTCAGTCATTTCAGCCATGGAGGCAAGGCCAATCAACTTACAGGTATGACCAAATCCTTGAGGCTGATCATTTCCATTATGTACTTGAGAGATCCCGTTCTCTCCGCCTTGCCAGATGAGGGCGAGTAATCCTTCGCGACGTGACAGATCTTCTGTTCCAGTGAATGGACCAGTTGAAGGATACCCCAAAAGAAATGTCTTTGAGTTCCCGTCATCGCTCGCGATAGTTTTGACAAGTTTCATTCCAAGGTTCTCGGTGTAGTAGCGAATGGATCGAGCGGCGTCGGTGACTCGCAGGGCGTATTGATTCTACGTGAACGTCAGTTCGCGATATTTCATGATATGAGAGATAGATGCAGACATACAACACCGGATGGAGCAGGAGCATTAGAAGCCGAACTCTTATTCGATGGAACCTGCTCAGTGATTTGGACCCAGTAACCACCTGGATCCAGAGCTATCACCGGGTCGTTCCTGGAGGACACATCCTGCTCAAACTTATAGCCAGCCTTGGCCAGTGTCTGGTAGGTAGCTTGCACATCTGGTACTGAGATGGAAATATATGAAAAGCCGAGATGTGGTTTCTCATTCCCATTATTCACTCGATAATCTTCATCGTGCTCGGTGCCGTAATTGTGAGTGAGCTCGATTAAGCCTTGGCGATCGAAGGTGAACTTCCCGTGAGATGATGAACCCGGGCTGTCGACACCGAGGAAGTAAAGATCGAACTTATTCTCAGGAAATGAAAGCTTTTGGATAACGCTGAGGCCAAGAAGCTCGTAAAATTGGACTATAAGAGAGCGGTTCAGTAAACCTCCACGAATTTGTGATTTTTACTTACTCGTCCTTTTGGGATCCTTCACGCGAATCCTATCAACTTCAACATTAGCATGCTAAGGCTTGGGTGGGCTGACCCAAGATGCACTCACATCGCATGATTCAGCTTGTAAGTCCTGGGATCCGTCTTTCGCTCCATGATATCGGGTCGAACGGTAGTTAGTGTGGCAAGGCTCACAAGCTGACTTGAGTCTCCGACCCAGCTCTTTAATACTGGAGGTACATGATTGCGTGCTTCGAGAAGGTATGAATGGAGGTATTCAGGCAACACATACTATTTTGGGTATGGTGAGTTTGGATCACCAGCGGGACCAACATATAGGGTCCCCCTTCCTGATCGAGTATCCAGCTAAGGTATCGGACCCATAGAAAGGTTAGAAACGAGTCCAGATAGTGTCATAAGCAGCGCTAGCTGACCCTGCATGGACTAGATGCTATCACCCCGCAATGGGTCTCCAAGATACCCTGACTTGTCATGGAGACTTGGCATAGTCAAGTTGCTGCTGATACTTGCGATATCTTGGCGCGTTATCGAGAAGGGGTTTGAAGGACAAAATTCAAATATGTAATGAGGGGCTAATCGTTTAATTTGCTCTTCTGCGTTGCCACTCAATACGAATCCCAACGAAAGCAAAGAACACGTACAATATGTCTCATTCTATCCAAGGCAAAACAGCCATTGTTACTGGCGCTGGCAGTGGTATCAACCTCGCATTTGCTGAACAGCTTTTGAATGGTGGGTGTAATGTCCTCTTTGCCGACCTCGCCCTGCGCCCTGAAGCTCAGAAGCTGGTAGATGCGCATTCTGGTGCAGTCGAGGGTAAGGGGCGAGCTGTTTTTCAGCAAACTGACGTGACTGACTGGAAACATCTGGAGCGCATGTTCGAGAAGGCAGAGGAGAAATTCGGCGAGATTGACATCGTCTGCCCCGGTGCTGGAGTTTACGAACCGGTATGTACACTAGATCTGGTGACTCAGTTTCCACTGACCCTAGATTTGCGCAGAGCTTTAGCAGCTTTTGGTATCCTCCAGGAACCCCACAAAGCAAGGATACTCTCCACGGCGGTCGCTATGCCAGTATCGACATCAACTTGGTTCATCCCATCAGGACCACTCAATTGGCACTGTCCCGCGTCCTGAGATACGAGAAGAAACCGCGCACGATTGTGATAATCTCGAGCACCAACGCTCAAGATACATGTCTCTCTACAGCGATCTATGATGCGACAAAACATGCCATCAGTGGATTCGTGCGCGCGATGGCCAAGATCGACCAAGTCGGCGTCCGTATCGCAGCAGTCGCACCAGGTATCATCAAGACGCCTCTCTTCATGGAGAACCCAGACAAGCTTGCCATGATAGATACAAGCAAGGATATTTTAGTCGAACCGTCTGAAGTGGCCAGCGTCATGCTCGCTTTGATTGAGAGAGACAGCATCTGCTCAACAATCGACCAAGCGAGGACTGGGCCCCAAGACATCGAGATCAAGAGTGGGTCGATTATTGAAGTGACCAAGAACCGAGCTCGTGTTGTGAACGCATATCACGACCCGGGCCCTTCGGGTGCTGGGGCAGTTGGTTCCAACTTTGCCACATCCGAGTACACTACGCTGGCTTTACTCTTGAATCCGGGATGGGGAGACCCTAGTGTGAAGACGAGCAGCAATCTTTGATCAGATCATCAGAATAAACATTTTGTAGGAGAGTCTCGACCAAATTGATCCATTGATGACACTCATTAAAGCATGTGACTGACAATATCTACTGGTTTTCGCCGCAAACCTCAGTTGAGCCTCAATAAAGAGCATTTGGCCAATAGATTTAGCCACTGTCAAGTCGCAAAAGCGGGATTTCCAATAATGTTGTCTGTCAGCCAGCGACCTCATCACGTGTGTAGATTATCGAAGCTGAATCCAGTATTCCAAGACAGGCGGGCAGGTCGGAAGTTTGATAGGCCACCATTTGACCACGAAAGCCCTGGAACTACTGTACTACGGAAAGCCACTTGCTATAGGCTGAGCCATGGAGATGTGCTACACTCGATCAAGGGGAGTCTAAGATACGACGCAATAGCAACTCCGTCACTAAATGCCGTCACGCGCCCGAGGATATCTCGATCGCCTATCTTAATCACGTCCGACTTCATGCGGCGAATGTAGATAAGTGGCCAAACCGTAAAGAGCTTCGCGACACCGCTACTCCCAGCAAAGTAAGTCCAGACTGTGCCATCCTAATTGTGCCTAGTGCAACGCGTAGGTTACACCAGAGACCGCGATCTCGCTTGGTTTCCCCGCACGATAACGACCATCCCTGAAAAAGCTTATCTCGGCGGTCTTGGCCATGGGGGAAGTCCTTGGCATTCTTATCAGCTCGCTTGCAGTCTATGAACGCTTCGTGATGGGATTTATTTGAGATATATCCCGTCGTGTTGAACGTAGCTACTACTGAGAGCAACAAGGACTCGCATAGCTCAAGATTTGGCAGATTTCGCCAGCTATTTTCACCATGGCCGATCCGACTCCTCACCAGGTTACAGAAGGTCACTTGCGGCCGCGTCTGAGCAAGCTGACTATGGTCGCAATGACATTCGCGATTCTCAAGTAAGCAGATCCACGTTGCCCTTATTAGCCAAAGATTGACCAAACTGACTTCCGCAGCACTTGGATCGCGTTGGGTGGCACAATTGGTATCGTGATGCCGTCTGGAGGTCCAGTCGCGCTCCTATACGGCTTCATCTTCTGTGTTGCTTGCAACTTTGCTCTAGCCTTTAGTTTGGGTGAACTTGCCGCTATTTGGCCAACAGCAGGCGGACAATACCATTTTGTGTACGCCCTCAGTAGCGAGCGATGGAAGAGGCTTTTGGTATGTTCATCTCTACAGTACAAAAACGCGATAAGAAGTTAATGACCTCCAGAGTCTTTGTGCGGGATGGATCAATATTGCTGGTTGGCTCACCCTGGTAACAACTGAAGCAATCTTCTCTGGTGAGTCAGTCCTATAGAAAGAGTCAGGGCTACTTACTAATTGGATTCAGCCATGTTCATTGCTGCCGCTATTGTCGTCGCATCGGGGAGATCATCACCTGTCGACTCTTGGACAACATACCTAGTCTTCCTTGCCATCATCACATTTTCGACCATTGTGAACATCTGGGGCAATTCGATTCTTGGACCTTGGAGCAACTTCGCTCGTAAGTTTCCACTTCCATAACCCAACATATGACTATCTAACTGTGATATCAAGTTTACTGGTCAATCCTAAGCGTTGTCATCATTAGCATCATTCTGTTGTCCATGTCAGAAAAGACCAGCGCCGAGTTCGTTTTCACAACTTTCAGTAATGAGACGGGATGGTCCGATGGAATGGCGTGGCTTCTAGGCCTCCTTCAATCTGCTTTATCCATGATTGGATTTGACGCGGTTTTGCACATGACTGAAGAAATGCCTAATCCCCATCTAGATGCTCCCCTTGCAATTGTCTATGCCATCGGCGTTGGTGGTTCTACGTGAGCCTTGAGTACCTTCTTAACACAAAAGATATGGAATACTGAATCTTGTAGCGGCGTGATCTTCATCCTGGTCATCCTCTTCTGTCTGACTGATGTTGACAAAGTTGTGAGCTCACCAACTGGTCAACCCCTGATCGCTCTTTTCGACCAAGCTACGAACAGCCGAGCAGCATCTACCATCATCAGCTGCATGCTAGGGTTGTGTTTTATCCACGGCACAAACGGATCTATCGCTTTCAACGCGTTCATCGCGTCTTGCACTATTCTTCTCAACATCTCATACGCTTTCCCAATCTTTGTTTTGGTCATTCGAGGCAGGGGAATCCTCGCCCCTCATCAGCACGCTCATACGCCGTGGAAACTTGGAAACTTTTGGGGGTATTTGGTCAACTGGACAGCTTGTCTGTACGTTTCGGTAACTTCAGTGGTATGTTGGCTTCCGGCTACAAGTGCAATGATATGCTTACATGACACAGCTGTTCTGTTTCCCTCCATCGTTACATGTCACTGGAAACACAATGAGTATGTATTATCTGTCTCCGGTTATTAATCGTCTGCTCACATCATCACAGATTATGTCTCCGTAGTCATCGCAATCTGCTGCCTTGCAATTGCAATTTACTGGATTGCTCGCGGAAAGACCTTCGAGGGACCTGTAAGTTCTCTCTCTCTCTCTCTCTTATGCTGGTGGAATGCCATGCTAATTAGTGGCTCAGAACCTCGAAACCATCATGGCCCAAAGAGAAGAAGTGGCTCATGCGCCTGACCATGGCAGACGTGGCGAGAAGGAAGATATGCATGATCATTCTGTATCTGCCTAGATTATATATGCTTTTGGTCTCATTGGCGAGTCAATAGTAATTATTTTTTTCGTGTTGGCAATATCATACAGAAAATAAATAGGACCAAGCTATGCATGTTAAAATGTTAATCATGCACAACACGCATGTCTAGACCTCAGCATTTGTGGGGGATTTAGTCAGCTCCCTAGAACTATAGTAAAAAGTTAAAAGATTAACTTATTTTACTATAAGACTAACAAGGAAAAGATAGTAGTGCGTAGTGAATTGATGTTGTGCAGTCGACGGGCCCGCAGTGGAGGAAAAGTACAGGGTAGGTGACCCTTAACATTAAGGTTTGAGTTTGGCGTATTTTCTCCAATAGGATCCTTATCAGCCGAAACATATCTCAAGCTTTCCTTTAATCGGAATATTTAGAGTGCTTATCTCCAGTAAGATAAACTATGGCGTAGAACTAATAGCTTATCAACTGGACGATATAAATATTAACCCATACTATTGTATTATGATGAAGTTGGATGGCCAAGACCTTTGTAGCAAAATATACTCTTATGCCACTTCGTCTCGATGAATTCTTTAAAACATGATTACTGATTTCTTGGACAGATACTCCATTGCTCTACATCACAGAAATGCAACCTTTACACATGGTATAATACACGGTTTATTACCAGATTACAAGAAAATTGCTTGCAACATTACAGAACAACTCTCTTGTACTCCTTCATATTGACACTAATTACATATCGGTCCATTACAATCGAGCCTTAAAACGTGGATATAAGCATAAAAGCAACATGCGACAGGAAGCAGGGCTTTTTATCAGACAGATTCCTACCGAAGACCTTAATTATCAACGGTTCCTTTCCCAATATGACAAGAATATCCGCCTCTAGAAAGGATAGTATCACTAAACCATGTAATCCATTTCAAACAGTCTTGCTTGCATCCTTCTTAGCATCACTCTTGCCGCTGATGATAGTCGAGAGATCGCCGAGAGGCAGCATGATGGGGAAGTCGACAGACATGAGCAGAATAGACATGAACATATACCAGCCGATCAATGATAGAGCAAACAACAAGCCCGCTCCAGCATGTTGGCACTTGAGCGCAAGATTTGCCTTCCCTTGGGAAACGGCAAAGAAGGCAGCGGCAAGGCAAGAGACTATCAGGAGGGTTAATGAGTGCTGCACAAACAGGGGTTATTGGACTTACAGCAAGGAACAAGCAAGAAGAGGATGGAGAACAGGGCGACATTTGTTCGAATACTCGCGATAGAATAGATAGTGCATAGAATGGCCATAGCAATTAGGAAGAATGCGAAAGTCGAGTAGAATTGAGGCTGCGTGAGACCATTCGCAGCTGTACCATCGGTAGAATAGGTGCTATAGGCGCCGGAATCAGGGACTACAGTTGTACCGAATGCGAGCCAGAAGCCCCCGAAGGTGAAGAAGACAGTCGATGGGAAGGTGTTTCCTAGAAGACCGGCATTAGTTGAGGAATTGCAATGAGCTTGAGATGATGCTTACCAAGAATCCATTCACCAATACCTCCCAAGACAAGAAGAACACCACCCAGTCCAAAGTAGGCACCACTGTGGTCTGTTAGCTGTTGCTTACAATGGGAGGGATGGTGAGACCTACACGTTCGCAGCAGCAGCAAAACCACCAGCTCCCTGCCATCCGAGCAAGCCCATGGATGCTGGCGTGGAGCACATCAAGAATCCAGCCAAAGCTGCACTAATTAGTATAACAGGGATTACCGGAGGCATTAGTACATACCAACTGGTGTAGGGTTGCCGAAGGTCTTTCGAAGGTCTCCCTTCACCCTATTCTGTGGCTGGAGATAAAGCTGCTCGAACAACTCTGGCGAGATGGGGATGCTCCGGGTCGGATGAACATGATCCAACTCTTCGCCTTCGCTTCGAGGCTTGCCGTTGATGCTGGTACGGGGAGACATGCTGAGCTTGGTATATGAGCAGACGCGATTCGTAAAGGAGCTTGGTAGGGAGGCTTATGAGAGACAGGGGAGCTCAAGCTTGATGACTCCGAATATTGAGGGGAAGCTTCAATACTTTATAAGCTACAGCATAGCTACCATAGAGAATTAGAGTTTCCATTTCCCCGGGTTGATGGTCTGGGGAAGTGGGTTCTGGGGAAGGCATGCGGAGATGTTACAGTAGCCTGAAGCCAGATCCATCCACGAGAGACAGCTAGCTTCAGGCCAATCTAGAGATCGTCCGAAATGCCGGCTCGGCCTTTAAGTGCCGAATAAACGCGAACCTCCGTGGTGCGTGGATAATTGGACTCCGGCATGATAACCAAGTCCCAATGCTCAATAGACACGGTTGTTTATGTGACACGTTGACCTGCAACCATGTCGATGATAAACATTAGGATGAGACACTACAATGCACCTTAGGCCACATTCGATCATGAGGGAGACGTTACTAGTTCTGGGCCAAGGAATGCTTCATCAAATTCACCAGAAAACTCAATTGTCCTGCTTGGCAACACCATACTTCATGATGCTTGGACATCAAAGTCCAAGCCATTCGGTCGAGCGGCAGACTATATAGACTACAGACACGTCGATCAAGAGCTATACCAGCATTATATGCCGTTGTCTCGGCATAACCAAGTATACGCCAGTTGGTAAAGCGTTGGCGATAGTGCGACGACCAATAAACGCCAGCACAAGCTGAATGCGGAGACGGGTCCGGGCTGCGGGATCACCTCCGCACTGCAACTCAGAACCAACCAGTGATAGACTAGCGAGATGAAAGATCTCAAATGAAAGCATCGCTATGGAGATAGTGATACATGTGATAATTGGTCTGGTGATTGGATACATGAGGTTAGGTCGGTGTAGAAGACGGTGTGGGATGCGGAGGTTACGGATATCAAATTACCGAGATCAACCTTTCATGCTACTCAGGTGTTGATACTACCCTGGGTAACAGTTCTCCATTCTGATGAAAGTCTGGATGTTTATTTGCCAGAGATCCATGCATTGACGTGTGCGCTTTGACGATAAACGATACCACGTCAACGTTCAGATCGACAGATCAGCTAGATCCGGTGCCTTCAGCTTTGACATCCTCCCATTCACTCTCCCGTGTCGAAACTTCATCCTCTTCAGGGAGTTGTTTCTTCAGCCCCTCAAGAACAGTCTTCAAGCCATCCGAGACCTTCTGATTATTCACTCTCTGGATCCTCTGCTCCAGCTCCCTGATCTTATCCTTCAACTCTTGCGTCTTAACATCGGTCAGATCAACCACCTCAGCATCCTCCTCTTGCTCCTCTTTAATTTCGTCCTTTCCTTCGTCTGGCCGTTCAAGACCATCACCCCAAGCTTCCGCAAAAGCCTGCGCCATGTTGTGATCCTTGATCGCAAACACAATCTCATCAATGTATTCCCATCTCTCCTTTAACGGCTTTGACTTATCGTATTTTGGACTTAGAACAGATTTCCAAATTCTTGCTATTTCACCGACGGGGTTTCCATGCGCTCCACAGCCCCAGGCTCCGAGTACGAGGCGTTTGGACTTTTTAAACATAGCGATTCGCATAACAGCCCTCATCTTGGCTTGCGCTGTGTCGCGATCCTTCTTGTTGGCGTATGATGCTACTCCGTCGCCGTCGAGCTCGAATTCCGGGCCGCGGATCATAGCTGCTGTGATACAGTCGACGTAAAAGCGATCTTTCTTGTCCAAATCGTTCCCTTCTTCATCTCTGAAGACCAACACATTCGGAGTCCAAATCGAAGAATATTCGGGGAGTCGGTACCACTCGTCCTTGAGAGAAGGATACAACGTAGTACGCATGCATAATGACTCCTCCTGACTGTTTGCACCATTGAGAAATCCGCCTCCAGGGTTCAGTGGTGAGCCCATGTTCAAAATCGTCACATGAGCTCTAGTATTACCAAGATCTGCTTTGATGCCCACCGGTGTCTCAATATTGAGAAGATCTCGCGCAGACGTAAGCGTATCGACTTCCCTAATTGAGATTCTGGGTGTTTTAAGCTTTTCCAAGCTCTCATAGGGATCTTCAGCGCCATTTGTAGATTTGCCTTTCGTTGCTGTATCACCCTTATCCTTTTGTTCCTTCAAGAGCTTCTCATAGACTGCAGGCAAGACTGGGCCATTGATGAAAGGTACAAGCTCTGCCGAATTGATTCCTTTCTGAGCACCGGGATATCCAGGGAGTAGGCTGGGAATGACCTTGTTGATGGTGGCCTTTGCCTTTTTGGCGCGTGCATCCTTGCGAAAAGCCGCCGGGGGTCGGCCAATGGACGGCTCAGTTCGTCCCATGATTCTTTACCTCCAGTCGTGATTTCAAGAGGTGAAACGTAAAGATTGGCGTCGCAGGTGACTCAGTTCGAGATTATCAATTCGGGCGTCTTCAGTGGACACCTTTTGGTTGGGGACCTTGATGAGTAGCGACCCAGATCAGCGTAAAACTACCTACAAAGGTGTTTTGGGCTTGGAATGAATTTGTGGCGATAAAGAAGGGAAAGGTGAAATTGATTTGCCAAATGAAGCATCATGGAGACGTCAAATGCGCAGACTGAATTGTCGCCACTGATGACTGCCTGACCTCGTCACATGATCAAGACTAAAATCCGTCTTTCGGCCGAAACCTTGGATACGGAAAACACCAAGAGACCGATAAACTTTAAACTCACGATACATGATACGATAATTGTAGCATCATGAGATTGAGAGATTTTATGAGATTGAATGTCGATTCATGCTGCATTTGCTAGCCACGTATTTAATGGCCTCAAGAAGGCAGTCTTGGCATTTGTAACAAAGACATGGAATAACTCATACCAAAATCACATGAAGTACCATGTCCCAATATTTATAATCGCTAATTATTCTTCAGCTCAGCAACATGTGATCAGCCTTGCCAGCACATGAGATGACCCATTTCCATTTACGATCAAACCTCGGCCGGAGTTTTGGTAGGGAACGCACGGCAAATAGTGGACTGATCAGATCCACAGTCGGCTTTATTCGTATCCATTTCCCCCTACAAACTCCGTCGGACATTTTAAGCATGATTCCAACAGCCCAAGCGTCTTATCTCTAATTAACAAAATCCCTGTCTAGCACCTGTCAAAACCACGTTTCAGTGGATCCAAAGAAGAATTATCGAAAATGTCGGCGCTGCTAGACAGCGATTTCCCGACTCCCGGAGATATCACAGCAGATTATGCAGACTTCGTCATCAAGATCTAATTACGTTCCTTGATACCCGCAAGATCGAAAGGTGTTAGGCCCCCTTACGCCCAAATCTGGATCTCACCACTCCCAAATCCGTCCTGTGACTCCGTTGTCACAGCAGAAATCGCCTGTTGCTCACCCCGGCTTCGAGGCCCGCTCACCGGCCCTCCCGACGAAATGGAACCCCGATCTCGCCATATTATTATAAAGGGCTCGTCCTCCCGTCTTGGAAGTCCTTTTGAGGAATAGTATGAGCAATCGTTGCAGATTCACAACAACATCATGTCTTCTAGACCAGATTTGCCTAGCTCTTGTGTGAGCGATGATGAAACACTACGACAAAAAACACCAGAATCGAAACCACGACATACCTCGTTGGTAAAACTCCTTTTTGACAGGACGAGAGTTAATCAGGCTGTTGAGAACCATAATTATCCTGGATCAGGCTCTTTTGAAGATCCGTTCGTTGTTAGCTGGATTCCTGATGATACAGGTAATCCGCTCAATTGGCCCAAGTGGTTGAAATGGACCATCACTATGGTTTCAGCCGCAACATGTTTTGCTGTCGCGTTTAGTTCTAGCGCCTATACAGGTCAGTATTGTAGCCCTCGCCAATAGATGTAGCTTACATGTCATATAACAGGTACTATCGTGCCGCTCATGATCCACTTCAAGGCCAGCCATACACTCATCACCGCTGGTGTCTCCCTCTACGTCCTAGGTTTCGCAGTTGGACCTCTCCTCTGGGCACCACTTTGTGAAATCTATGGTCGACAGATTATCTTCGTTATCAGCTACGGCTTGTATGTCGTGTTTAGCGCAGCATGCACGGCAGACAATGGCGTCGCCACGCTTCTGGTACTTCGCTTCTTCTGCGGCACCTTTGGCTCATCACCTCTAACCAATGCTGGTGGTGTCATCTCTGATATCTTCCAAGCTGATGAGCGTGCTATCGCTATGGCATTCTTCTCTTTGGCGCCTGCACTGGGTCCTAGCCTGGGCCCTTTTATTGGTGGATACTTGAGTGACGGTCAAGGCTGGAGATGGGTAAGTCGAATAATTTCTTGATTCTAACATCATACACTAACCAGAGTCTCTAGGTTATGGGATTGATGGCCATTATTGCCGGATTCTTCTGGGTACTCGACATGTGCTGCGCTCCCGAAACCTACGCACCCTACATCCTTCAAAACCGAGCCGACTTCTTGTCCAAAAAGACTGGCAAGGTTTACATCTCCATCTACGAACACCAAGGCAAAGCCGATCCACCATCCGTCGTCCTTAAGAAGGCCCTTATTCGTCCTTGGCAACTCCTATGCTTCGAACCTATCGTCCTTCTTCTCTCAATCTATGTCGCTATTCTTTTCGGAACTCTTTACATGCTGTTTGGCGCATACCCTGTCGTCTTCCAGCTTGAGAGGGGTTGGTCTGCCGGTAAGGGAGGTCTGGCTTTCTTAGGTGTTGCTGTCGGGATGATCAGTGCCATTCCCACGATTGGACTCATCAACATATGGTATATGAAGGTTACTAAAAGGTTCAACAACGAACCTGTACCTCCTGAATATCGTCTGCCTGGATGTATGCTCGGCGGTATCTGTGTCCCTGTTGGCATGTTCTGGTTCGCATGGTAAGTTCAAGTGCTGTTACGTTCAAAACTTCTACTAACAATTGACAGGACATCGTATCGTTCAGTACATTGGATGTCTCCAGTAGCCGCTGGCGTCCCATTCGGTCTCGGCATGTCTCTTGTTTTCCACAGCATCTTCAGCTATCTCATCGATGCATACACCATCTACGCTGCTTCGGTCCTAGCATCAAATGCCGTGTTGCGATCTCTATTCGGCGCCGCTTTTCCACTCTTCACTAAGCAGATGTACGACAACCTAGGCACGCAGTGGGCCAGTACAGTACCAGCCTTTCTGTCACTCGCCTGTCTACCGATGCCGTTCATCTTCTTCAAATATGGTCCTGCTATTCGACAGCGATGCAAGTATTCTGCAAGGGCCGCACAAGCGTTGGCTATGGCAAAGAAGGGCTAGATCTTGAGGGATTGCGAGATCATTTCTTACTAACTTTCTACTTAATACTGTGTCTTAACATTCATGGAACAAAAATGCCAATGGGAAGGAGTTACTGAATCACCTTAGATATAGAATATCACACCAGTCATAGATTATATAGAGTCAACTCAAAATTGTACATTTTCTCTGAATTATGCCTAACGGGGCTGAGTCGTCTAATTCTGCAGCTTCAATTGGTGGAATTCTTGTGAGTCAGCAGATATGAGCAACAACAATTTTAAACCAGGCTGTGGTGAGAAAGCCATTTTTCTCAGCTCACCGCAGTTGTTAACTTGTTCCCGCCCGCCAAAAGGGCGAGTGTCCCATCCGGGATGGATCCTGTCACGGCCGTTGGCCTGGCATCCGCCATCATTTCCTTCGTTCCTCTGGGTGTCAAATTGTTGCAGAGCGCGCGGGAAATCCGTGAGTCCGTCGACGGTAGCGTCGAGAGAAATCAGACGCGAAAAGCTATAGTGGATGAGATGCAAGCAGTCTCTCCGAGACTTAAACCAGCAGATCGAACTAGAGTCCTACTCAAACAGAGGGACCTTTACGACCTCGCGCTAAAATGCCACGAGTTATCGCAGAAGATCCTCGACCTTCTCGATAAGATCAGACCCAAAGGTCAGAGCCCTTTTGAGACCTGTCGGTCTGCATACAGAGCTTGGAGTTGCGAAAGCGAGATTAAGAATCTGGAGAAACAGCTAAATGACTGTCGGAGTCAGTTAGCATTGGGCTTAGTGGATCTTTCAAGGTATCAGATTCCCCAATTCTTGTCCTCATCGGTCACAGGATCTCAAAATCGCACATAGTCAAGACTCGACGGTGTACTCGAAAAAGCTTTTAGCCATGGCCCAGACCGATGCATCGCGACTAGAAGAACTTCAAAGGCATATAGAAGCGCTGAGGAGTGGCGTGCAAGTCGAGCAAATCCGGACCGAAGCCAGTACTCAACTACGCCGTCTTAGGTCTTCAGGACGATGCTCTTGCTGCCATTTATCAGAATCGAATTCTTGAAAGCATTCGATTTGAGAATATGCACGAAAGAGATGACAGGGTTCATTACCCTCATGAACAGACTTTCAACTGGCTTGTAGAAGATGATGAGATCTTCGAGGACGAGGCAACGGAGATGAGCAGATCCGACACGCTTGAGATGTACGAGATGAAATTGAACTCTAGAAACCTTTTCGTCAAGTGGCTGTCTTCACCGGAGGGCATCTTCCATATCTCTGGTAAACTGGGCTCAGGCAAGTCCACATTGATGAAATTACTTTGCACACATACGCAAAACCGGCTTGAACTTGAAAAGTGGGCAGGTAAGGTCTCACTTATCCCGAGCTTGATCTGAGATGAGAAACTTATTACTCGCTACAGGTAACAGGTCTCTCCTCATCACGCAGTTCTTCTTTTGGAAACCCGGTTCCGAGATGCAAAAGTCACTAAACGGTCTCTATCGATCTTTCCTCTACGACATCCTCCACGCCTATCCCGCACTTATCAGAAAGGTGTTACCGGAACTCTGGATGGAAGTTGAGAATAGTCATTGGCAGATACAGACCAATCTTGACTTGCCGATCGATGTTGCAAACTCTGCCCTCGAGCGAATCATCTACAATACTGACTCATGTGCTCCGAAGATCTGCTTCTGCTTCTTCATTGATGGTCTAGATGAGTACGACGAGTCACACAGCAGAGATCACCTTTATCTCGTAAGATTGTTGAAAAATTAGGCCCAAAATTCCCAAGGGAGGTTGAAAATGGTCGTTTCTAGCAGAGATTATAATGTGTTTCTGAACGGGTTCTCGGCCGAGTATCGGCTTCAACTTCACGAACTTACCTGGTTCGACATGAGACGTTATGTGCGAGATTCATTATCCCACCTTCCAAACTCTGACCTCAAAGAGTACTTACTTGCAACGATTCCAAGTAAAGCAAGTGGTATCTTTCTCTGGATACTTTTGGTAGTTGATGAGGTCCGGGAAAAGGTCGAGGATGACGTATCACAAGACCAATTACTTCAACTCCTTGACGGTCTTCCACCTGGCCTGGAAGCGTTGTTTGGACATATTCTCAACGCCCTCGATGAAAATAGCCGAAAGACTGCTTATCAAACTATGTCACTATTGAGAACTGCCAAGGACAACTATCTGACCTTCGCTCTGGTGGAGTTTTCGTTCCTTGAAGATTACCAGAGAGACTCGGAACTCTCGGTACGAGACGACTTTATGTCTCGTTACGCAACGAATTCAGATAACAGTAGAAGACCAGAGGTCTATAGAAAAAGGCTCCGTGGTATCTGCGGTGGTCTTGTTGAATGTCACCCGTCCACTGCACCATATTACAGACCTTGGGGAGTCCTTTACTTCACTCACAGATCGATTCCCGAAATGTTTGAGAGAGGAAAGATCGGAGCAGAAATGCATTCATACCTCACGAAATTTAATAGTGTTGACGCACTGTCTCACTTAATCTTCGCAGCAACCCAATTCAGGAAGAATAAGTCAGAAGCCAGATCATCGTGTGCTGACGTGACATGGATGCGCCTGGAGGCCAGGATTGACAAACCCCCATATCACTTTCTCCAATGTATTTCGTCATGATCCTCTCAACCTGGTCCCCGAACGGAGTGATGCATTCTCGCACCACGGTGTCTAGGCATTTGTCAGCCCTGGACTACAAAACTTGGTTCGACATGAGGGAATCACAAGACGCGAAACATTCAGCACCCTTTGCCAAGGGGCACTCACAGGCAATTTTAAGTACGTTGAATGGGGTTTTAAGCATAACCACGAGGCTATTGATAAGCCATGGCAGAGGGCGCTCATCGCCAATGCACTCTTGGACACCTATCTTCGAGATGGTCGGTCTTTTCAAGAGTTGAGCTACTTCTTCAAGGTCCTTTCCTGTCTCATGAGCGCGCTTACTTTGAATCCAATCACTTGCTCACCGGAAGGAAAGTAAAAGAGGTCCTTGTAGACAACTCGCCCTCACCCGTTGGCTCTGTTTATGCCCTCTCAGAAGACCTCACCGTCTGGGAAAGATTCTTGGTCTCTTGCTTCCTAGGCTGGATCGGCATGAGATATCCTTCTCATACCGATCGCTTCGGCCTTGCTGTAGAGCAGTTTCTATTACACGGAGCCCCGTCTGAATTCCTCATCGTCGTCGAGCACTTGCACTCTCCCACTCTTGTCACGTTTCACTTTCCCAGGCCCAAAAGTCCGTTGACGGTTGAATTTCAACAGGATGGTGGAGCCATGATTGAGTACATCCCGGGCTGGAATGATCGTAATGGTAAGCCGAGCATGTCACTTCGTGAATGGATACAGAGCGTGAATCTCAAAAATAAGGATTTCGTACTCGAGATCCTAGGCACCGCCAAAGAGTGTACTCTGGGATCAAATGAACTTGAGAAGGCCCATGGCGTACCAGATGAAACGCCTCCGCGGGCTACACGGCATACAGGGCATATAGGCATGACGAGACCCTAGGTTTTATCGACATATGATTCTCTATGGAGACTTTCCAGGTCAGTTGGACGCCAGCAATTCACAAAGGAATAATTTTAACTGACATGGTGGCAGTTTTGGGGATAGTATTAGGGCTTTATATTGGCTGGAACATACATGACGAGCGAAGAGAATACCAGAAGGCTGAGGTCGCTCTCCCATGTTCCGTTTGATAATGACTTTGGTTTGAGTATGACACTGAATCACCAGGATACAGTATAGAGAGGGAGCATGACTGGTTCACTTATTTAAGCTATTCACCGTCTATGGAGTTTGGAGACTTCAGAAGTCCTCGGCAGTCAAGCCAACGTTCTTCACCTTGGCCAACCGAAGAAGCTCTTGACCGATTGAGAGATCCATAACACCAGTACCAACACTCTTGTAAATAACAAATCCAGTTTCAAGCCACTTGGTCAAGTCATCCGGGTTCTCCATGTTCTTCTTTTGGAACAACTCGCCAATCTCAAGCATTTTATCCGTAGGGATCTCAGCTTTAACCAGTTCTCCAGCCTCTTGCAAGCAACCGTCTCGGCTGTCGACAGCAACAGATCCGCCTTGATACGCCACAGATAAAAAGGGCCCAGACGGGTTGATGACTTGCTTCAAAAGCTCGGGGTCGATCTCTTGCATGTCAAGGCGGTAAGAGCCAATCGCTGCAAGATATCGAGTTTTTCTTAGAGCCTTTTCAGAAGTGAGGTATGATGCTGGGAACAGAGGCTCCGTGCTTGGCGTTGTAAAGAACAAGACATCTGCATCAACTACCAGAGCTTCTAAAGCTGCATCACGATCGCCCATAGGATCAAAAGCCTGGAGGCTGATGTGCGATGGCCATGGCGATTGATCGTTGGATTTGAGTGAATTGATCAACTGCTGTGTCCTTTCCGCAGAACGATTAACGATTGTCACAGACTTGATATCCGTCTCTTTGAGCAAAATCGCCAGGCGAATATGCCATAGAGCTTGCTTCCCCGCACCAAACACCACAATATTCTCAGTGTTACGCCTAAATCGATAAGGCAGCATTGAGCCCAGCGCAGTTCGGAACGCGGTGAGTGCAGCTGCATTGAGCGTTCCGATAGCCTGACCTCTGGCGTCGCACAAGGTCAAGACACTCTTGAGGCCTGCTTCAGAAGGCTTGAGCTTTTCGCTTGGGGTTACACCGACAATCTTCACGCCGAGTAATTGGTCAGTGGTTCCGGGCATGAACAGGCTGACTTGGCCATCTCGATTGACGACTGCACGGTGAGGTTGGTATTGCTGTTCATTGTTGCATGAGTATTGAATGAGAGCTCGCTCGAGGGCGTTTGCGAGATCGGTCACGTCAGATGAAGATAACGTGTCGAGGATGTGATTGACGTTGGCGTCTGAGAGAACTGTGAAAGGCATCTTGGATAATTGTTCGCAGATGCTGGTGAAGTGAGAAGAGATGACGTCGCTGGTGATAAGCCGGACGAGTTGTAGTTGAAGTTGAAGGTCTAATCTAATTAATGCCGCTATCGGACGCGGCCTCTATCGGCTCTGGCGGGGGTGAAGCGGGGAAGCCAAAGCCGGATCGGGGCTGTCACTGAATCCAACCGCGAATGCTTTCCTATCTCAATACTCGTAAAAATAAACATCGCTATTGATCTAGACGTATAGAGATATTACAATACTTAGCCTCTAAGGTCCGGATCTCTATTATATCTCTTATATACAGCACGCTGACAACTACTCTTAGGCCAGGACCCCAGTGTTCCCCTTCTCGTCCCTCTCAGTGATGGAAGAATCACTTTGGGCATTCTGGACTACTTCGGGTTCACCTTCAACTGAACCCTGTCCCCTCAAGCCCCGATAAACTGTCTTCAATTGAGGCCAACCATCAATAATGGGGTAGAAACCTGCAACGAACATGGTTCCCCATACCCAGATAATGGCGATAACAATCCAAGCGACAAAGAAAGTCTTGCCAAAGACATATTTGGCTGCGTACATCGGAAGAGGCCTATGTTAAACAGTTTTTTAGTAACGGTTTCGCTGAAATGGAAGTAAATATCTTACCATAGAACCCAATGTCCCAAGAATGTAGCAGCGGACCAAATCGCCGCAAGAGTGCCCCAATGCTTGAGCTTAGCTTTATCTTCGGTGTAGCTGGCTACCTTTTCTTCGTGTGTTCTCACTTCTTCCTTTGTTGAGCCGACCTGGTCGAACGCAAGACGCTCGTTTCTGAAGTCAGCCCATTGGTAATTGGCAGGCTTGATGAGCGAGATGACGACTGAGTACAGAGCTGGGCTCAAGGCTGAAGCGACAGTTCCGTATACACAAGGGAGAGACTTTCCAGTGGATGCAACGGTGACTTCGCCGTACAGTGACGACGCTGAGCCAAGCCAAACAGCGATACCAGTCGCCATACCCAGGAGAGGTGAGACAATGGCAGCAATCTTTGACTGTTTTCTCCATAGGATTGTAAAGACGGTCGGGAAGATACCAGGGCATGTCAAGACTCCGAGCATGTAGAGGGTCCATCCAAGGTCAACCTTGCCGTAGTAGAGGGCAGTAGAGAAGGCAGCGGAAAAGAGACCGAAGAAGACGACACCGATGTGACTCCATCGAATAGCATCACGGTCTGTAGCTTGACGGTTGAAGTACTGACGATAGATGTCAAAGCTAATAATTGACGACACCGAAATAACTTGCGCACTAATGGTTGAAGTGACGGCCATAAAGGTGATCAATAAAACGGCAGCAGCACCGCCTTTTCCAGCAATTGCGATCGCGGCATAAGGTAGTACTAGACCATTCGAGATCTCGACGGAAGACATGCGGCGAGGGTATGTAGGGAAGCGAGGAGTATCCTCAAGAGCGAGAGCAGAAAAGCTCATCAAGGTGCCGAGACACCATGGGATTGCAAAGTAAGCAATGCCGCCGATGATATATCCAGGTACAACAGCTTGAGGCGCAGCGCTGAAGGCTTTGGCAAAGAAGCCAGTGTCCATGATGACAAGACCAAAATTGGCCAGAACATGGATGATACCAAAGTATATAGCCTGCATATTGTAAGCGAGTGTCTCATGATGGTCAAGTAGCTAACACACATCTTTACTAGTCATCGTCAAGAAAGATCCATCGTGATTACCAGCGACGGGATGGTCCTTTCCAACCTGGACGATAAGATCATATAGACCGCCAGGTGATCCAATCTCGGGGACCAGGAATGCCTTGATGGTGAAGAAACATATGATTATCGTGATCACAAACGTATGGAAGTAGTCAGTCAGGAAAGTCGCTTTGATGCCGCCAACAAAGGTATACAGCACCACGCCGACGGGTAGCAAGAACGTAGCGGCGATAATATGGATACCAGATCTGATCGAGTCAGTATTCTACTCAATGGACAAGACAGAAGACTTACAAGGCAGAGATCGCTGCACTTGCACCAAGCAACATGTTTGCGATAGCGATGATGTTGTTGATGAGGCACAGACCGATCCAAACAATATGACCAGAAGTTCCATATCGTATGCGGACAATCTCAAGTAGCGTATGCGCTTCGGGCACTCTGAGTTTACAGGAGATACCAAGCAAAGCGAAGAAAACGATCATGGGCGAGCATCTGACAAGAGTCAACTACCAAAAAATGGTTGTGGGGACATGGTACATACCCAGCTGCAAACCAGAATGGTCCAGCGACACCAAAGTTATATCCAACAAGAGTACTTCCAAGCATAGCCGTACTCCAAAGCCAAGATGAAATAACAGCAGATGAAGTCAGGCCAGTGCCAACACTTCGATTGGCTGTCATGAACATCTCGGTCGTCTTGTTATCTTCACCAACCGTCTTCTTCAAGATATGCGTCAGAAACATCATAATGAACGCGATAAGAAATCCAATCGCGATAACGACGACATAGCCGACCGCTTGAGAAAGCGGTGGCTCAATGCCATTCTCGCTTGCATCTGCCCGAACGTGAAGCGACATTCTGGCCAAGAATCTTGGGGATGTGAAAGTTCCAGCAGTTCGGTTTGACATCTCGGCATTTTATTCTGGGGACCTCTTTCAAGGCTTTATGTTTAGAGATCGGCAGGGACAAATCCATGTCGTTTGTATAGCTTTGATGATACAATGGACTATCATTTGCTAGATAATTGCCGTGCAGCAATCTGATGAACCGTGGAGGACAGTGGGAGATCTCATTAGTCGATGGAGTTCCGCCAGCCCGGATATCTTCCGTATACCGGGATCTAGGCTCTTATCCATTCTGGAATTATATCATTGCTGATATGCTTCGGGAATTTTGGGCTTGTGATAGGCGATAAGAGCACTGTTCACATGTTCATGGGGTATGGCGTGAGAGCTTCTAACGATGGCGATAGGGCCTATCACTGTCACGCCATTCAGCAATTATCTAAGAAAAAGCGGAAGAATATTATCCCCCAAATTATCTAGCAATTAGCTTGTTCCGATGCGACAAATCAACAATTGCGCTCTAGATTGGAAAAGTGCGACCTTGTAGGGTGGTGAAGCCAACCATTCCACGCGTGTTATATCCAGCTAGAATGTTGCCAAGAAAATTAACAAACCAGATTATGCAGCGAGAATTGGTAGATTTGATACCTGAGGCCACAATGCAGCAACACAGACTATTGGATAGCTTTTCATAATCAGGCTGTGATGTGAGGCCGCCAACAAGACCATGAATTTACAATTTCCCCTCATCATCACTCCAGGCTAACTCCAAGGCTGTCCTGAGCATTCCATGAAGCTATAAAAGCGCTAGGACTTCATCTATCTGGACTCACCAGCCAGTTTATCGTCGGTTCCTGGGAGCTCTCTTAAAACCTCACATTTACTTCATCATGGATCCCATCTCGGCGGTCGGATTGGCCTCTGGAATCTTGACCTTCGTTGAGGCGGGCCTCAAGCTCGTAAAAATAGCCTACAACATACACAACTCTCTTGATGGAGTCCTAGATGAAAACAGACACCGCGAAAGTGTCAGTAGTGAAATTAGCAAAGCGGCTCTGAGGCTAGAAGTCGCGGGAAACGCCCGTTTGACCCCGGAGCAAGAGTCACTTTCGAATCTTGCCAAGAAGTGCAAGGCGACTTCAACAGAACTAGTCAAGACTTTGAACGAAGTCAAGCCGAAAAAGAATTCGTCTAATCTCTTCATATCGTTGCGATATGCCGTTAAGGCAACTGTCAAGGCGAAGGATATCAGTGGCCTGGAGAACCAGCTAAAAGACTATCGTGATCAGCTCATTCTCGCACTGGTCGATTTCTCAAGGTGAGCCTAGCTCGCTAGTCATGAGAGAGGAGGTAGCTAATCCGTTCTCAGAGTCGAGGCAGCAGATGATTTCAACGAACTAATCTCACCTGCCAAAGGCAACGAAGCTACATTGAAGAGTTTGACCCAGGCCATAGAGCACTTGCGAGAAGCACAGCTCACCGCACTTGATTCAATTGCCAACAGGCTCAATACGCAAGCTTGCACCCCATTCCAGAAGCTACTAATGGTCGACGAGGAAATCCGTCAATCTATATATCAGGATCAAATTCTGGACAGCCTCAAGTTTGATGAAATGCATCAGCGATTTGACGCAGTCCACGGTGCTCATGAAGATACCTTCAAATGGATTTATGAGCCAATTGAAATTACCGATGAAGATGAGGACATGTCTTACGAGAAATATGTAAGACAAGAAGCGGCGCTTAAGGTACTGGTAGTAATATCATATCCGCGAACTGAGCTGACGGTAATGCGCTCCACAGATGCAACTCGAATCAAGAGAGAGATTCTTAGGTTGGCTTTTATCAGAAGGGTCATCATCACCAATCTTCCATATCTCTGGAAAGTTGGGATCTGGAAAATCAACATTGATGAAGTTTCTATGCTCTCATCAGACGACAGAGGACGTGCTAACTAAGTGGGCTGGTAAACAATTTTTTATTGTATATGATACCGTCAGCTAACCTTTTGGAAAGGTACAAAGAACCTTGCGTTGGCTTCGTTCTTCTTTTGGCGGAATGGCTCATAGACACAGAAGTCACTAGACGGACTTTGCCGCTCAATACTTCACGATGTACTGAGAGAGCGGCCTGATCTAATATCTGAGATCTTCCCTGATCAGTGGCGTCAAGCGAAACAAGCTCCTTGGAAGGTTCAGCACCGTCAGGATATCCCATCGTTTTTCATTAAAGACGCTCTCGAAAGGCTCCTACAAAACAGGAAACTTTACCAGCAACACAAATTCTGCATCTTTATTGATGGTCTCGATGAGTTTGAGCCTGGCCTTCAAGATGGATTGGATTACATTGATTTAGTCATTGCCCTTCGACAATGGACGACTTATGCCGATGGGAACCTAAAGCTCTGCCTTTCGAGTAGAGAAGAAGGTGTCTTTATGGATGAATATGAGAATGACCCTAGCTTCAGACTACAGGACTTGACCAGATTCGATATGCAAAACTATGTCCGCAGTCGCCTGAGCAACCTAAAGGATGAAGACCTCAAAAGCGAGCTCGTCACTGATATCCCGAAGAAGTCGTCAGGGATCTTTCTTTGGACCTACCTTGTTGTGAAAACGATACGGAACAAAATGACACACAAGGCCACCAGCGAGGCATTGAGGAACCACATCAACACTTTGCCTAAAAGTCTCGAGTCACTCTTTTACCACATCCTCCAGCAGCTCGAACCGGATGATGCGAGAAAGACTCTCCGGATTATAGATTGTCTTAAAACTGCCAAATCGACGCTTTTAGAGCTACCATTGCTCGCTTTCTCCCTTCTGGATGAATATGATAGAGACTTAAACTTTTCACTACGAGACGGTCTCGAAAATGACATTATCCCGGATGAGAACGTTCTCAAAGCTCAACTTCGAGGTGCTTGCGGGGGACTGATAGAATGCCATGAGGGCAGACAGTATGAGGGATTTCAAATTCTTGAGTTTGTTCACCGATCAGTCCCTGACATGCTCCAAAGGAATGCAGGAAGATCAGAACTGGCTCTTCAAATAGAAGCTGCCCTTGTCGGTACCAATACTGTTGATGTCATCTCCCATGTTTGCTTTGCTGCTATTCGACTCTTGAAGCTCTCAAGAGCAACAGAGGCAGTGAGAAGCATATGCCAGTGTATAGTATACATACGACTCTATAGGAGGATTGACAAGCCACCGTACCATTTCCTGGAATACGTTGGCTTTTGGATTGACGATAGGTGGCTAGACGACAATGAGATCAAGTGGCTTTTCTGCTGTGCTTCTTACCCTCCCACGATTGGAATCCCATACATCAGATCTCACCAACCGGCGGCTACCAAGGGCGACATCATGAGAATTATTAATAACAATATGTATCTTGCAGCACTTTCTGACCATATGGATTACATAGAGTGGAAAATCCTGAATGATGCAAACGCTATGAACAACTCGGCCAAGAGAGCCTTGGTTGGACAAGCAGTTCTTATGTCAGCACATTGGGAAATGTTTTTCCAGAACGATATATTTGCAATGGATCCCGTTATACCTTTGATTCCTTCTGTCTATGAGCAAGAACTATTAAGCGGAAACGACAGTGGTTCATGTTTCCTGTCAGCCTGGCAATTCTTCCTATCCCGCATCATTTTGGGTTTCAACCATTGGTCTTTTCATTCCCCCGAAAACGCCGGAACTATTATCGAACGATTTCTAAAAACAAGGTTCAGACCCATATTGCCGGATCGTTGTTGCGAATGAAGAGTCTGCAATGTCAATGACAATTTGCTTTCGAGAATTAAAAGCTCGCCACATTATCCCACACCACTACCCGGCATCGATACATGTCTTCAATGATACAATGCAGGCGGTGATAGAAAAGTGTCTGGTCTTGGGGGGGAAGCCCGTGATTGACTGGGATAAGAGCTTCACGGAAGAGTTCTTGTTTCGGGAATGGATTGCAGTTACCAACTGGTCCAACCGGGACACTTTATTGCAATTACTAGATTGCAACTATGAGTAATGGGTGGCTACATCTTCAGCCTTGAAGCCTTCAATGGGAGAAAGTGGAGCGAAGCATATTTGTAGGACGTGTCATTTTTGTTCACCGCATTACAGGATGCTAAATGCGAAATGCTCCTATCCCTGTCTCGGCTCTGCTATGAGGTAACCTGCAACACTGACGCAGAATCTTGAAAGAAGACCTCGTACTATGAAACAATTGTCATACCTCCCCCAATTATATTGCATGCCCGTGTTTCCCGGGTCATCTCCCGTGTGTGATCTTCACGCAAAGAGGCTGGCTGAAATCCCGACCCCAACACAGCCCGTCCTCCGAAACTGGCGTAGCTGATCGACACAGGGATTCAGCTAAAACCGGTAGTTCTCAACTCGAAGCGGTGGCCCCAAGCGCCATGCTGTGGGGTACTGCAGATCTTGTCTTAGGTGCCGGCCAATGTTGACAACTTTTACGTCAATATTGATCATTCACGGTAATGCGGAGCGAATGAAATGAAACATTGAATATGGTTTTCCATTAGTTCAGCTTGCTCAGCTAAAGCCGCTCCGGGATTCGTCTGACCAACGAGAGATGAGAGGTGAAGACAATGACATATACGATCTTCTGTGTAGCCCACTTTACTATAGCTCCCGATGTTGATCTCGGGCCGCTCTTTGGGTGACATCGAAATTTAGGAAAGGAAAGCCAATTAGTGCTCACGCGAGCGGATACTTTACTTTATGGTATGCCCATCTTAGTTTAAGCTTGAGTACCCGTCCGAGTTTCTTTACATCATCAGCAAATATGAGATACAACAACGTCATTAAGCCAAGGCTGCCAGGTAATGATAGGTGTCTTTATAACGATAGTCCTATGTCGAAATGGCAACTTGACTCCCTCGATCCGTTATCGCCAGTATATGCAAGGTCTCGAAGCGAGCGAGCCAGAGCACCAACACCCATTGAGCATAACGGCCATATATATGACCTGGTTGGCGTGAACTCTCACCAACAGCTCATCCTACGAGATCAATGTGCGTTACACTTGGACATTCGCATCGAATGTTTCGCCGGACGTGCCGCCATATTAGACGGTGTACCATGGCAAGTCGACTACCTCGAGGCCATCCCGGATCTCTTGGACTTCACCAAACCGCCTCGACGTATCCTTCACCTCAAAAGATGGACAGCAAAAGGTCAGATTCACAAAGTCATCAATGAGCCAGACAATCTTCAAGCAATCTTCCCGGGCTCAAGGGGCAAGCATACGCTTGGCCCAATCAAGCACGGTATTGTACGTATGCTTCCGATGGCATCTCGACAAAGAGTCCACAAGTCTTTGGTTCCAGGCGCGAAGTTTGAGGCCCGCTTGCGTGGGCGCGAGCTCTACGGGCCCTTTCAAATCGAGGCCCAGCAAGATGGCCAACTGGTAGCTCAACACGTCTCGATGAACGGGTTGTCTCTCGTCAGATTCGCTGTCGCACCTAGCGAGATCGCCCCGTCATACGTCAGAGTCAATTGCCCAGATTTCGGGGGTTGCTTCGACATCGATGCTTTTCTTTACTGTGAGGATAAGCTTCGATGTCGGGCTACTAGTGTCAAAGCCATCAAAGCGATGAGACTGCCTGCAAGCGACCGAGTTCCAATGTTTGGAACGCTATCGCGAGGCTCAGTGCCACTTCTCACAAACGGCCTGGACCATCTTGTCGTGTTCGAGAAGTTCATTCGAGAATGCACGAGTCCTTCTTCAAAGACGCCCCAACCACGGCGATTGACAATACTCAACCTTTCAATGTGCGATCAAGGAGATGCCAAGATCGTAGTCGACGCGTTAGTTGACTTTCGACAGCAAAACCCTGATGCAATCATGTCTGTCGTGGTGTCTAAATTAGGACCTACGATTTATCAAGATACACCGGGTTGCAAAGAATACATCAGGCTTCTGGAAAGCAACAAGATTCACATCGACATGTTCACCGGTGTCGACGGTCCAACGCGTCAAGTTGTCCACGCCAAAGCCATAGTCATCGACGACAAGACACTCTTCAGCACTGGAGCCATCGTAGATACGAAGCCCATTGACAAAGCCGATTTTTCTATCGAACTTCCTCCCGCTGCAGCCAAGGCTTTCCAAGTCTATATGCAAGAAGCTATTCTCGGGGGCGTGAGCAACGAGCGTCGCGCTCATCTTGGCTTACAACTGGCTAGTTTGGGCGTCATCATAAACGACCCCATCGCCAGCTTGACTTACATCAGTCGCGCGCAACATACGCTTCTTCGTGGTGCTCGTCGCGACCTCCTCGTCAGTGTTTCCGAGCTCGTTGATCCGAAAATCACAAAACTTCTCGTCAGGCGTGCAGCAAACGGTGCGGTAGTCACCATTCAAGTTCGAGAAATAGACGCTGTCTCATCAAGAATTCTTACCCAAGCAATGCGACGGTACGGGAAGCGATTGTCCGTTGAAGATGTCAGCTGGTGGGAGCCACGACCGCATTATAACGCGATCATCGCAGATGATAGTCTCGCGTATCTGGGCACATCGTACTTCTGGCCAACACAAAGAAACATGATTCATCAAGGTCGATCGCTTGAAAATGGGGTTTTGCTTGAGGGAGAGGCTGTAAAGGTTCTGAGGGAGCAACTGGATGAACTACGCGAGCGTGCATATAGTAGTGACAAGAGTGAAAGCGATACAGCATAGCAATATTGGTCAGAGCATTTGATTCCGTCTTCTTCTCCTCTCTTGTTCTTGGATGTTGTTAAAACTTGAGGTGCGTGTCAGGACGCGTCTTCTTGAGCCAATCAAAGCCTTGCTTAGCATTGCCAGATCGAGTTCGCGTATCGAACCGATGGATAGCCCGATGATCTTGGATGAAGCCTCAAGTTTTATGAATATTACTATAATAGTCAATAAGCATGATCAAAAAGATATTTTATCCTTATTGCTAGTAGTTGTGTCAGTATTTTAGTATTCATACAACTAAATAGCAAAAAGTCCCTGCCGACCTTGAAAGGTTGAGTGTACTTACACTATCCCTGTAGGATGCTCCAATATAACTGCCCTTAAACTATGTTAAATAGGTAAAATACACAGCGTGCCACATTGTCGTATTTAAAGCATTTTTCCCTCCAATATTGGGGATGGTTTGTCCTGTTCGCCATTGATCCTCCCTCGACGTCGCGAGTTCAGCTACCCTGCAGTTAGGATGGTCCGTGCCATGCCAGTAAACTCAACTCATCCATTGCTGCCTCACGAAACTCAGCATCCTACCACTTCGAATCCGCCGACCAGACGAGTCGGTCGAAAGATACTCCTCTCTTCAAGCAACGACCACCATGCTATAAAAATTAGCACTGCTATCAGCATGGACGCGTATGCTTGGTGATCGCTGTGTCCGCGTATCAAAACAGACGCGACAAGACTTCGGATCGCGAAGATCGTTCTCACGCCCCAGAAGCGAATCTAGCTGAGAAATGCATCGGCATGAACCGACCGACTCATCATCCGACCACCAGATGGTGTTGATACGAAAGGAAACGAATTAAGACGTTGGAAGCGCTGAGACCGGGGCCTTTTGATATATCGCCAGCGCGACAAGATACCTACCATAGACATGGATGGCTTGTTCAGCTTGGACTCGGGCTCCTGCCTATAGCCAAAAGAAGTGGACATGTTCGCTTGAAGATCTCGTGTACGAGTGTCAATTTTATTGGAAGTTTTCGACTGCAAGCAATGGAAATTGTAGATGTCATGAAAGGTCGCCAAGGACATTACCAGGATTAACCATTTTGTTGATGGAACAGCCCAGGCAGCCTCGCAAGGTGGAAAACAAGAACTAGAGCTCGCAAAGTGATTCAATGTCATCACTTTTTGGAAGGCCATTGTGTGGTCCACTTGAAATTGCCCCCTCCCTGTCTTTTCTCAACCGTCAGCCGTCAACCCGTCAACCTTTACTCTTCAACCGTCAATCTTCAACATCAGGTCTTCCACACTCATTCTTCCACCAACGGGAAAGTCAGCGTTGTTACTTACATGGCACCTAGTTTCATTTCCCTTGCCACTTCCTTCGCCGTTCCAGATCAACACCTCAATCTACATCAGTCGAATCATCTCCCGCGCAGAAGTTCCGTCAACATCACTTTCTTTCCCTCCTGCTCAGCATTGTCCTTTCAGCATCATATTTCTACAGCGCAGAACTTCATCTACTCACTGTCAGTGAATCTCGGTATCTACTGCGTCTTCTGATCGCTGCACCGCGTGCTCCAACACTACATCACTGCCTGCACATCTCCTTTGGAAGTTGCCAAGTGAACGATCGATCAAACTTGAAGGCGACAGAAACTCATCACGTAAGAACAGAACATTTTCTACGCTCTTGGTTTCACTCGAATCCCATCGATACTTCTTTCCTGCTTTCGTCGAATCTCAAGGTAAGCCAATCCTAAAATTATCATAAGTCTGTTCTTATCTCCTCTTCCTTTAGCCTAACCTCTTCTCACTTTCTCAGACTCAGCATAAACTCCTCCTTTCTTTATACGGATTTACCTAAACTTAGGATAATACCCCACTTCCCCATTTATCTTTCTCTTATCCTAACATCAGTTTCTTCTCACCTCCTTACTCATCACTCTCTTCACCCTAACTTCATCAGAGGTTTTTACCTTCCTCTTCAAATTCTCCTCTTACTTCTTCCACAAACCATCATAATTTCGTTCTAACATTGACATCATGAGCGCAGATATCCTCACCATGCCGGCTTCACCCACCAAGATGAACAGAGCCCAGCAAGAGGAATGGCTTGACCGACAATGGGGAGGCAAGTCTTGGCTGATCGAGGAGGTTCGCAGTGTCTATGAACGGCCCCCCAAGCAGAACGAACTCTCGGGTGCCGCGGTTGACTACCTGATCAAGATCACCAGGCTGGCCCAGGACAAAGGAATCGAGTTGGCATCCTTATGGAGCCAGGCTTCACCTTACAATGTCCTTTGGACCGGCGTTCGCCTGCATTCCACATCGATACGATTGACTGGCGAGGTTGCGAGGGGTGCCCTCAGCAATTTGAAGACAATCATCAATTCTCAGAATACTCAAGACGCTGGCGGCTCATCAGAGATCGTCATTATGGAGTCCCGAGAGACTGCGCCCGAGGCATGTGTGCACGTCGCAAGTGACCATGCTGAAAGCGACAGCAGCGATAACGAGGATATTGAGCCCGTTCTCAAGGCCACGCGAAGCCCTAGCATCATCTTGGGCGGTTCCCCTAAATCGCCAGCCAAGATGCCAGACAACAAACAACATGGCAATCAGAGCTCTTTGTTCTCTACTTTCAAACATCAAGAGCCCCAAGAGCAGAAACCTGCTCCTCTAGCTTCACGCGCTCCTTTAACTCCAAGGGCTTCCTTTCTACCCCCACAAATGAACATTTCTCGTCACTTCAGCTCAGAGTCACCCGTCACTCCGGTCAAGCGTAAAAGGGAGAAAGACCCCAGTGCAGTAACCCCACAGCGAGTCATGAAGCGTGTCGAAAACTATATGGGTGAGGGGAGGGTTAGCGAAGCGACTGCCATTTACGAGCAGCTCGCCAACCATGTGAAACTTAAAGATGCTACCCTTAACTTCCTTACAAAGGCTACCATTGCATGGTATGCATCGGAGCAAGATAAGATCAAGGTTCTCGACCCTCTTTGGTTCAAGGTTGATGGCACGACGACTTGCCACAGAATCAAGCTGGAGAAGTACAACAAACTTTGCTTCAGTATCCACCATTTGAAGCCTAAGCACTGGACCTTGGCTATCGTTGACATCGATGATGAAGCGAAGTCCATGGTATTCAATCACCATGACTCGACCCCGTGCGAAGATCGCTTCGATGCTGTTTGCGTCAGTTTCCAAAAGTGGAAGGAAACCGTTGCATTCAAATATAAGCTGGGATTCAACAACGTCACAGTTAGTCACCCCTTTCCCATTAAGAGTTGTGCTGACATGTCCCGCTATAGCCTTGCACTCCACAGAAGGATAACATCAGCTGTGGAATCCACGTCCTTTCCTGTCTGCGACACGTCCTGACAGACAAGCCCTGCCCCCCATTCCTGGACCCCCTTGAAGAGCGCAAATCCTTCATCCGACAGATCAAGGAATCCGAAGAAGGCGATTATCCTCTACTAGAGGTCAAAAAGGTCATCGAAAAACAAGAACAGAAAATACTTTTGGAAGCGATTCGAAAAGAGACGCCCGAGAAGCTTGAGGCAGACAGACAACTTGCGGCCATTACCATGGATCACGCCCGTGATCACCTGAAGGATGCCCAGGCCACGCTGAACCACCATCGAATCGAACTGGATACTCTGGCTGAGGCATTCATTCGCCTGGACGCTGCTGTTGAGACTAAAGTCGAACAGGCTCGTCATTTGAGCCTCGAACCCTTGGACCGTCTGCGAGGTGAGAGCCAGCAAGAGCTTTCCGCCCACATGAGTCGATTTGCCAAAACGCTTATTGATCAGAGCTTTGCCAATGGGTCCGAGATAGGCAGAAAGGTGCTCCAGGGACAATTTGATGAGATCACCGAGAAATTGGAACAAGCCGAGAAGAATGTCGCTCAGAAACAAGAGGAGCTTGATGAGGCAACAAAGCTTGTGGAGCTCAAGACTCAGATGCGGGACCTGAAGGAGAATATGAACAACATCTTGAACCAGAATGGGTCTTTTCTTCCTTGGAACAACTGGCTTGGGCGGGCTTCGAATTAGCTTCTCGGACGCTGAAGTTGGAATCGAGGGAAATTTGACAGATGGACATGGGAGAGGTGTGAACAAGAAACGAAAAGCAGACATGGCATGTTGATTAGACTGAGATTATAGGCGTAAAGGTATTGCTACTTTATTATCCATGATCCATCATCGAGTACCTCTGCTGTGACTGGCTTAGACGCTCGTGCTCTTACAAATCAAACCTAAAGGGCTTCTAAAATTGTCTAAGGCTTAGAACAACTATCTATGACATTCGCTAAATGTCCATACGACACTGGCTAGCATCTGAGTTCCTGATCCTCATCTAACTCATCATCCAACCCTAGTCACCGATATTAGCCTTGGAGCTCTTGGATTGTTGGAGGCGACTTGGTGCTTCTTTGATAGCCGACTTCAGGAACAGTGTCCATACGCCTGGGGATATTGTTGGTGATAAACATGTGTCAGGGACTTCTTCCTTCAAAGAACGACATTAACACGGAGGCTATGCCTTACCGAGCTACAGAGGTCGCGAGGGCCGAGCCCCCTCATTATATGATGGTGATGGTGCTCTTTTTTCAAGCAGAACCGCGTAATGGCTTTCAGCAACGTTCTTGAACGTCGAAGGCGTTATTTCCATCGTCGATCGGGCTGCCGAGGGCTAAGAAACTCGTCCTATTGGGCCGGCTAAAAATATTGTGTTTTCAGCCTCTCGAGATTTAAAGTTAGAATCATTGACCAGGCAGTAAAAACTAAGAAGTTGGCTGGGCTGACAGCTAGGTAAAACTAAGGATTAACGAGTCAGGCTGCTGAAAGATCTGCTACCCCTGCATGAGAATACAGGGATATATTATCTAAGCTTTTCTTTTATCCCCCACATAGCTGAACGCGCGGCATCTTGGCAGCACCTAACCATTGATGAAAGTTAGACTAAGGCTGGCAGAAACAATTCCTTCCTTTGACTGAAGAAGCGCAGAAAAATGCGAGTCAGGCAAGACTGCGCCGAAATAAACTTATCACTTTGGATCTATTGGTTGGGAGCATTTCCTTAATACGAGCAGCACAGCGTGATTGATCGTCGACTTGTTGATTGCTGTCATTACTCTGTTGGCTGCAATGTGACTGGCTGCTGGTTAAGGGAGGAAGGATTCTCTGACAAATAGATCCAGGGATGCAATCCTGGCGCACGGAGGAACAAACTAGGTGCAGCTTACGCTGCCCTCCGCCGTTTATCTTCAATTCTTCATCACGTCACGCGAGCTTGAGCCTGAATCGATCATCTGTGAATATGTCGCTGGTATCAGCGGTTACAGCCCGGCTCGGCCAAATGTTCAAAGACGCTCCGCGATCTCTTGTCAGACTGAGCGTCTTCGGTGCAATTTCCTTCTTACTTATTCTCGTGGCATGGAAAGGCTCGTCAAGCTTGTCTTACGACTGGACGCCTCCTCAGACAAGTGAGCCTGAACTAATGAATATTTCTGCGAAGGCGAACGCATTCGCTGAGAATCCGATCCAGGCACCATATGAGAATAATTTCTGGGAGGTCGGCCAGAGATCAAGAGAATTGAGCCACTGGTTGTCAAAGTCTGACAAACTTGACCTGACTTCAAAAGTTGGGCGGGAGCTTCTGGACATCACGGAGATAACTGCCCAACAATTATTCCCTTTCCTCAAAAATCCACCACGGAACCCCGGATCAAAAACTCCGCTATCTGATCTGCGACAATCGTTTGATAGAGGGTCCAGAGGCATTGTAATCCCTGTTGGAGGAAGCGAGAAGTCCGTTCGTTTTGCAGGCCATTTAATTATGAGCTTGCGTCAAGTTCTGGGCTGTCGGCTGCCTATCCAGATTGTGTATGCTGGGGATGATGACTTGCACAAAACGGATCGCGACAGGATAGCGAAGCTTGATGGGGCATCTGATGTTGAGTTTCTCGATATCTTCACTGTCTTTGACGATACAACCCTGAACCTCAAAGATGGTGGATGGGCCATTAAGGCTTTTGCATTGCTCGGATCGCACTTTGAAGAAGTCATCCTCTTAGATGCTGATGCTGTGTTCATACAACAGCCGGAGAGGCTGTTTGCGCAAAAAGCATATATCGAGAAGGGCGCATTACTATTCCACGACCGACTGCTTTGGCAGCATGCTTTCAGAGAAAGGCATGACTGGTGGAAAGACCAGATCAAGGAACCATCAGCGGAGATGAACAGATCACTTGTTTGGACAGAAGACTACGCTGAAGAATGTGACTCCGGAGTAGTAGTTCTCAACAAGGCGCGAGTAACTACTCTCATTGGCCTTCTACATGTCGCATGGCAGAACACATATGATGTGCGAGAGGAAGTCACTTACAGGCAAGGCCACGGGGACAAGGAGTCTTGGTGGCTTGGCCTTGAACTTGGCGGATCCAGTTATGAGTTTGAGTCGCATTATGGTTCAATGATTGGCTGGGGTGAAGGCGAAGGAAGAAATGTGACAAAGGTTTGTAGCTTTGTCATTGCTCATACTGATGAGAAGGATAAGCTGTTATGGTACAATGGAAGCTTGTTGAAGAACAAGCGGGTGGATCCAGATGGATATGAAGTACCAGAGTATTGGATGATGGATGGCAAATGGCATAAGGGAAGGACAAAGGACGATATGAGCTGCATGACTGATACGGAAGTGCTGGAGCTAACAGCTGAGGAGAAGCGCGTGTTGCGCGAAAGTATTGAAATTGCGAAGAAGGTAGATATGGCCCTCGAAAGGGACAGTATAGATATGCCACATTTATAGGATTAAATTCATCACTACGTTCATGCCCAAAGACATGAGGTAGTGAGACGCGGTGCCGGGCAAAAGTAGAAGTGCATATGGTGCCCAATATGATGGAATCATCCTAGTGAAGGGGGGCAACAAATTGACCTATCAATTGAGGCTGGGAAAAGCAGGCTGGGAGGGCAACCACTAATCGGCTCTGCAGCGTGCTGGAGATGCCCCAGGATCAATAGCATTGGCTCATTCTCGCCCAAGGCATACGCAAGGCATCCCCGTCTGACCATTTCTTATCGTAATAGCTCTAGACCCCGCAAACCGCTCACCTCATTCCTTCAATCACTTTCCGAGCCTCATCAGACGATGAAATGGCAGCGCCTGCCTTCGGATTCTCTGCCGGTGACTTCGTCAGCGCTGTGAAGCTGGTTGTCGATCTCACCAAAGCTCTAAGAAACACATGAGGCGCTACAGGACATTATCTCGAAGTGCTGACCGATTTAAACCTTTTGAAAGACGTTTTTGTCACACCTGCAACAGCAAATCCGGCACGACAAGGCAAAGAAGCAGCAATGCTTTTGCAGAGCATGTGCGGAAACAAGCAGACCTCACTTTATCCACACTAGCAAACTTCCTCGATCTTATATCCAAGTTCGATGCTAGCCTTGGCCCTCAAAGATGGTCTGCATGGAACCGCGATGTTGGCAGAAAGGCGCAGTGGGCTCTGGTCTATTCGAAGCATGTCGATGATCTGCGCTCAAGGATTGGGACACAGCTTCAGACGTTGAATCTCTTCACTCAGCTACAAGAAAAGTATTTTGACATCTTGATAGATGCATTGTTTCATATGCTGACTATGTCATAAGCGAGCGTGGCGATCTCAATGAACTGAACAGCCAGCTCAGCATGATCAAGATTCAAAATGAACAGGTTATAGCGCAACTCCAAGCACGGTATGATTTAATCCCGAGTCCTTGAATGTAAGCTTTTCTAAACGCCTTGTATAGCCGAATCATTGGCATAGAAGAACTTCGAGACCAACTAAGTCAGCTTAACATTCACGACGATGGCGTCTACCTGACAGCCAAAGAAACAATTCACAACCTGATGACGGACTTGATATCGCACCTGAACCACCTCAATTTATTGATGACTCTCAACCAAGTGCAAGTCACTCAATGTCCCAATCTGTCGTAGCAGGTTTGGGAGACCCTGATATAGATATGATCACAGACCGAGAGGACCAACCCAGTATTTCATCTCATATTGATATGGCTGGTCAACACGAGGAGGAGGCTACCCAAACTCTTTTACCTAAGCTGTAAGCAAAAGCCACAAGAGTATGCTCATTACGAACTAACCTCTCGCTGCCAGCCTTCGTGCTGTGATACGAGATTTGCACAATCTCGTCATGAAAGCCTGGTTGCTATTTCCAGGACTAATGAGACACTATTCCCGCCTTTGCACGTCGATTTTAATGCCACCTCTCCTCGTACTCGCGGAAAACATCAGCTTTGAAGATGTGCTCGGACGTAAAACGACATTGCCGTATGACTTCTTCAGGCACTGGGCCATAAGTAAGGTTCCTGTGCAATGGTTACACGATGACTAACGGTATACGAACATGTCAACATTTTCCTCAGTCGACAATTTGAGAACTGTCCAGGCGAGCAGTATGTCGCCAAAAAGCAATATTTCTTCCTCGGTTCTGATGCGGCGACAAATACCCTAAATTCAGATGTTGAGCTCGCTTGGCAGCCAATGGCCCGCCCTGGATGCCTAATCTCGATGTCAATCAAGTTGATTGCCAAAGATAAGGAGGTTTCAAACACCGAGTGCCCTAGCCCTGGCTGCACAGGCCGCTCAGTTCAGATTGACAATGGGGAAACATTTTCGTGCCAGAAGTGCGATCTGACATTCTCCATGTTGCCTGAAGACTCTGCAACAAATACATCTATTCGTGAACGGAGAAGTCCCTCCAAAATCTACGGGTTGATCCCATACTGGCGACGAGCATAACCTTCTGAAACGAGTCATGACATAGTTGGAGTGGATCAGCAAATTGCTTCCTTTAAGAAAGTCCACATATTGGCACCTGAGATGAGCGACATATCGACAGAGAGCACTTCGCCTGCAAGGAAAAGTCCAATACGGGGGAACAGGGCCAACCGCAGAAAGTCTATCTGGGTATGGGAATGTTGCTGCTGTGGAACCGGTGCCATGAGCATAAGGTTAACTGATTGTGCACGCTGTGGTGTCCCTCGCTGCCCCACGTGTAATACAATGCGAACGAAGCAGCTCATGTCTTAGTGAACTTCTGGCTCCAATGGAAAGATATAAGAAACATATTATGACGATATGCCGCCGCAAGTTTACGTTCCCTGAAGAGCCTATAGGGCAACAACATAGAAGTATGATCGGGCATTCATTTTGACATGCAGGCTGAGAATATAGGCAATGCTTGCGACGACAGTAAATACATACGACCAAAGCTCGTAGAGAATACGGGATCCCGTCCGCTCTCCCATCGTCAAGCTGCGAAGCGCCGGATTAGTAGTTGGGTCGGTGACGACCAGCGAATCCCCGGTGTTGTATGTCTTTT